>JXCR01083915.1:0-10981 GCA_002079205.1 Phalaenopsis hybrid cultivar | reverse complement strand
GGTTACAACGACTGTTCAAATAAAAAATAAATGATAACAAACATAAAACGATACAAGCAAATATCACCTAAGTGTAGATAGGGATAGCAGTGGTCAGTTAGGTAGATCGGGATGGCTAGCACGGGTGGCAGCAAAAAAGAAATGATGGTGGCAAAGATGGGAAGGTTCGGAAATGCAGGGACAGCAAGTATGGAGGTTGTCATGAGTGATAGTGGTGAGGAGTTCGTTGGAGTTGATAACAAGAAGGTGTTTACTAGTTGTCATGGCTGAGATTGTCGAGGCAGTAGGAAGGAGGGGTTGTTGGGGCAGCAATAATGTTAGAAGGGAGTAGCTGGTAGGCTAAGGACTGAAGAAAACAGCAAATCGAGTGTTGTTGCCAGTAGCTTCTGTGTGGGAGGATGTGGAAGAAAATAAGAGAAAATAATCACCACCTCGGGGAAGAGATACAGCTGGAACACCACCCAATCCCTTAGACATAGCCATCGAAAGAGAAAACAGACGCCCAAAACTGTCCTGACAAAAATCTGAAATCTGAACTTAATCAAAAGCTAACACTAAGAAAACAAAACCACATATATATAATAGCTAATAGATAAAATAAGAAGGAATTAGAAAAGAAAGAAAATAGATTTAAGAAGGTAATAGAAAAAGACAAGTGATCAAATAGGAAAAAAAGGGACAGTGGTACTGTAGCAGCTACAGTACCCCAACCCGTTAAGGCCCCACGTCACACCTATAGCACAACAATTTCATAGTTTAACTATCCAAGCAGACTGCAGTTGCTTCTCCTGATAACAGTTTCGCAACTGCTTCTTTAAGAAGCTGCAGTCATCTCAAATAGACCCTAAATCTGGTACTTCTATCCCAACTTATCGCAATTTAGTTGTTTCATTCTTCAACGAGAGATCAATAAGTTAATAAAGTTTTCAATACGTGCCTTAGATGGACTTCAAAAGCAGTCCATTAAGGAAAAACAATTTTTAGTTAAAAAAAGCATTAACGTAAAAGGCTAGAATAGCCGAAGCACAGAACAATATGTGCTAAAAAATAATAACATTTCAACGAGCTTTAGTGCTGCCTGACTGAAGTGACAAGTTACCTCCTACAGTCTTAAACATATGTATAAATTCCTTGGAGCATCTACAGAATTTCAATCAAATACCAGACAATAGCATGCAATTATCGAACCGGCCGAATACAATGTATTCAAGTTCCAAGATAGAGAAAAACAATGCTTAAGTCTACTGTGAATTGGTTAGCTTCAAAAAGAATTACTAAGAATTAGAATGAGTAGAGTCCAAATGCACCACAGATAAAATAGGAATAACCCTAGTATCTATGAACAACAGAAAACAACAAAGCAAAACGACAATAAAAGGTGAAACTGACCGAATTTGAATAAATTCTTCTGCTCGGATGGTGAGGCTGCAGCATATCCTGAAGATTGAAAACACAAAAACAAAAAAAGAACTCGCTAGAGAATAAGGATACAAAAAATGAACTCGATAAATCACAAAAGGTAGCAGACGAACAAGATGTCTCAACAGGCGAGGCTTGATGCTGAGACATTGGGGTACCTGATGAGGGCTTGGGATGCCTTTGTGGGAATTTGATACGTGGAATCCGCTTCATCGCCTGCGCAACCACCATAGCGCTTTTCGCTAGCTCCCTCCCACGCTTTGTCTTGTCTCGATCTCGAATCAAACTAGGGACAATTACAAACGGAGCACCCCAATTACACATATTTAAACTATTGAGTTTTTGATAAAAATGAAAAATATGGGTTTGATTTTATCTAGAATATCATATTTGAGTTAGAATTTGAAAATTAGATGAAAAAGAGTGATTGATTTGTAAATAATAAGTTTTGGGTGGTCTGGTATGTAATTGCCCTAAAATATTATTATACATAAATATAAGTACTCCCTGTCCCAATTAAAAAATAGTAATTAAAAATTAAAATTACTTTGTTTAGGGCATTTAACATTTCAAAATCCATATTAAAATAAGCATTTTGAATTCTTATTCCTACTTTAGGGTTTACAGTTTGTAGTTTTCTCAATTTTGTCCCCATTACTCACTCGAAATTCTTCTATTCTCCCAAAGTTAAGATTGGTCATTTTCTCTCTGTTCCATGACATTCACTTTTGTTTGTTCATTTCTCCATGTCAATCGAAATCCATTTTAAGAATTCATCTGTCTCTCTGTCTCGCAGCATTCAGCTGACAAATCGGTTTGCTCGCAACAAAGATGCTAGCTATTGACTCTTTTTTTTTCTTCTTAAGTACATCCATAAATATGGTTGCATACATTACTTGGTTATCATTTTTTAAAGGACATTTTTTATTTTTTGGGTTCATTTTTCTTCTGAGCAATAATGATTTTTATCTTTTTCATTTTTTTGTGATTTTTCTTCTGTATGACCTATATCTATTCATATTTTTCTTGAGTACAACCATATTATACTAATATTTTTTCGTATTTTAAATAATTTTTATAGCTATCGACATATTTTCTTTCTTTTTTTTTGTGCATATCTGTTGTACAAACATGTTATATATGGTTGTGTTTCAGCTTTATTCGAGTTCTTCTGTATACTTGTGTTGTATAACTTTGTACATCAACGTTTTTTAGTACAAGGATGTTGTAGAAGTCGTATTTTTCATTGCATGGATATTGTGAATAATTTTATTTATTTTTCTTTGTTATATTTATTGTACAACAATGTTGTGCATGATTACAATTTAGTTTTTTTTTAGTTCTTTTGTACAATCATGTTGTAGAATATTGTATATCAGCTTTTTTCGAGTACAACAACGCAGTATTGGTTGTATTTTTTCAGTGCACAGACATCTTGTCATGACCATTATTTTTACTTTTTCTTTATTTTTCTTAATATTTTGTTGCAAATATCTTTTTTCTCATAAAACATTACTTTTTTATGTGTCATTATTTCTTCAATATAATAATGTCCTACATGGTTGTACTTCAACTTTCTCTTTTATAGTAATTTTGTGTTTTGTGTGTTTTTGCCATGTACAATTATATTGTACATTGTTGTATTTGAGCATTATTTTTAATAGTCATTTTATATTTTATGTAATTTTCATTGTGCGTAAATATGTTGTACATTGTTACACAATAGTTTTTTTTATGTATAATGACATTGTGTTAGTTATATTTTTCATTGAACATGCATCGAGTACAATTCATTCCCATTTAATTGTTATCTTATTTTTGCTTTTCAGCGTATTGATCAGTTTGTAAGAGAATGACCAAAGCACAAATTACTTCCAGGTGCCAACCAAACACATTCAGAGCAATAAGTGATGAATTTGCATAGCACGTCTTGAGAATATTGTTGCCATTTTGAGGAACATGCATCTGCATCACTTTTTAAAGAAACAAGCCTTATGTTTTGGTGGACATGAGTTGATGCTTATTGTTTATGTAGTTGCTCTAAGGGTTGAGTTGTCGAATAGAGGAACTTAAAAAACATGGAGTATGGATATGCTTTCTAGTTTCACATCTATAGATTATAAAGAAAAATTAAAAGCCTTAAAATTAATGTAAATAGTACTAAATTTATTAAAATATTTATTACTTAGTGATCTTCTTTTTTATGGGAAAAATATTCATGAGATTGCACAATATAGTTGGCCAGAAGCTATCTAAAGATTTTTAGTATAACGGTTTGACACTCTCATTGGAAAGTCAAAACTGCAAAAATCTTCTGGCTACATGAGTTGATATGTCACACTCTTGATGGCAAGAAATTTTAAGTTATCTTGTTTTTCAGCCTATGTATGTCTAGATACTGTCTAATATATTTTTTTTTCATGTAATACGGGAATTGATTTGTTAAGCACACAAATAATTTATTCTTTTTGATGCCACATTCAAGACCTCATATCATGTGTTGGTCAATTTAGTTTCATTGAGAAATAAAAAATGCAATATTATTTTTTCATATTTGTTTGGTGATCAAGTATAAATTAGTGTTGTAAAGTATATCACTTCCATTATTATAATCATATATACAAGTTTTTTTATATTTTAGGGATATAATTAAGAAAGAGGCGACAATATTAATTGAATTTTCAATTTCCAATTTTTTTTCCAAGAGAAACCTCTTCTCCATCCTCTATATCACATAAGTCTTCTCCCGTTAGGTGCTCCCCTAGTAGGAGCTCCGCCTTCTGTTAAAATCTCACTATTGGAACCAAAGCTACCTCCCACATACAGTCATGTTGATATTCCAACAAACATTGAAACTTATAATTTAATAGAGATTATTGAGTGAGGATTGATACTTTTGAATTTTCACTATACAATAAGCTTAGGAAGACAGAAATAAGCTAGAGTAGTAAAATAAGTACAGTGGAGGAAAGATTAAGATCTATTGAAGACCAAATAACTAGCATTTGGTTGATGTATGTGTAAGAATAAATGCATCCCGTCTTGAATCAAATCTAATTGGGGAGGAAATGAATAAGGTTACAATTAGCCCCTGGTCCAAACTGGGGTAAGAGCTAGTTGAGGTACATACTATTTTAGTTCTTTTTTTATAAAGTAGGAGTCGTCAATCTATCTATTCATCATCCTAAGATACCCAAGTAACCAAATAGCTTATGTGAGGTAAACCTTGTGCGATAGGTCAAGAGTGTATGTCCAACTAAGAGATGCCTTTAACCAAATATCCACGCAATAATAACTAAATAAGCTACCCAAGTAACCAGAGAACCAAATTTTTGTGTTTGGTATGGGTTCAAGAGCAAACCCAAAGGGTCGTATCTCACTTGAATAATTACATCTTGAGGAATACCCAAAAAATACTCTCGATTAAAGGAGTTCTACTTACATTCAAGTGATGACTAGTGAGAGGGTGTTACAAATGATGGTTATCCCATAAGAGCATCCTGATGCCTTCAAAGCTTTCACTAAACCACAAGGGAGAGAATGAGTTTCTTACGGTTCCAAATGGTTAATAGCTCATCGACAAACGGGACCTGTGAAATAACCCGGTCGTTTTATAGGGCCCATACTATGCTTTCACGCCTAACAGAGCCACAAGGGTAAAGGGTGAATCATTGTGTCTCAAACAGGTGGTGGCATGTTCGCAATCAGTATCTACGAGACGACATAAACGAAGCATCAAAGGAGAGATAGAGCTCAAAGTTAGTAAGTAAAGGAAGGGTAAGGTAATCCTAATTGATAGTCGGGTCAGCATATCATATATCAATTATACCAAGCTATTAAGACCCGAAGTCTAACTGGTTGTGAAAGTAGTCGACCCAACACAACTAGATATCCCTTATTAGCAATCAGTGAATTGCGTTGTCCAAAAGAACCTCGAATGCCCAAGGGTTAGAAGAAGGAAACTATAAATCCTATTACCTCTGTAGGTAGAAAGTAGAGGTGGGTTTTATACTTTTCATAGTGGCAAGGAAGCCACTGGAGTGGAAAAAGAAGAGAGATATGGCTACAAAACTGAGACGCTCACACAAAGAAGTTATTCCTGTATAGACCGGGGAAGTCTTTAACACCTTAAGTGTGCTAGACAACCACTTGAGTAGAAATCTAATGCTATATTAGGTGGTTTGAAGAAGTGTGGGGACTTCTCCTTAGGTCATGCAGATATGATGTAGTGAGCTAACAAGTCCTAATTTGGAGGCCCTATTAGAATGACATGGGTTATAACCATGTAATTTTAAACTGTTTTAATTGTGACCCATAGGCCATGCAGAAAAATAAAAGCTAATTTTCAAAATCTTATAATATTTTAACCCTAAATTTTGATTAATCTTAATATCTTGTTAGTAGTTTATAGAATATTTATAATTTTGGTCCTTAGAGAGCCTAAATTGCATATCCTTGTGATTCTTAGATAATCTACAAGCCAAAAAAAGAGTAACTGACAAACACATAACAGGAACGTAAAGCAAGCAAAATTAAAGAATGAAAACATTGGACGCTGCTGGGTCTACAAAATTTCCCAGAAAGGCAAAATGGCGTTTAGACACCACATATGCATCCAAGGTCCTAATGTTATACATAAAGAGAATTCATAATTAAGGTATAGGACATGAGTTTGCAGCTCCTTGTCCCCATCGCGTGATTTCGCCTAGTACACATCTCAAAACCCATACTAGTACATTATTTTTGATACAGACTTGAACCTATAAAATATAAAAACTACATGATAAAAGTTAAAAAAAAACTCAACCTACAAAAAAGTGGGGTTGCTTGACATGCCTAAAAATATACTACTTTTATATATACATTTTATGTTCATTTTTAATGATATTGCATCTTAACGGAAGGTATTTTACTTGTTTTTTATTACAACTACTAGAAATAGAGTTTTGAAGGAAAAGAAGCAAAAACGGAGCAAAATGGGGTCAAATGGAGCAAAGGAGCACAAAGTGAACTGGCGCCTATCTGCCAACTTCTGGCACTTGGGCGCCTATCTACCAACTTCTGGCGCCTAGGCTCCAGACCCCATACATAGAAACAGTGCCCGACACCATGGCACCACGATCAGGCACTTAAGCATCATCTAGTTATATTGGGCTTCTAGAAGGTTTGTGCTTAGGCACCAGAATTAGTTTGAATTATTATGCATTGAATTTGGATAAATTTTAAAAGAACATCTGAAGTGACTCTTGAGGATTTTGAGATTTATCATAAAAGAAGTCAGGAGAGCTAAAAAGGGTGTCATGGTCATGGGTGTTATGGTTGTGGTGTGTCATGGTCGTGGTGTGTGTGGTCGTGGTTGTGTTTTATGAAGAGAGACTTTAGAGAGAATAGTGTGTGTGTGAGTCTAATGTGTCATGGTGTGTCTATTGAAGTAAGAATTCATCAAAGGAACTTCAGAGGATTTTCTTGAGAAGAAGTTTAATATAAGTACTTTATATTTTTATTTTAGTTCTCTTTTACTATATAAACTTGAATTTTAATATAAAACATGTTTTATTTTGTTAAACCCATGAAGTCTGGGTAGTTTTCATTACCTTTCTCGTTACAATAAGAAATAATCATGTGTAAAATTAGAATTGTTTAAGATTTCTCTTATTCAATTTTTATGATGATTCATTACTTCGTACTTAATTTACATATTCAATCTAGCCAATTTATATGTTAATACTCTTTATGAATCCATAATGATCTGAGAGGGCTATGTATTCCTCAATTAGTAAGAATCACATTAATCTAGTGGGTGATAAGGCAATCCATAGGTTACTTCAAATAGATAGGGTGATAAGTGTTGATGGGTGTAAATTGATGATTCTAAGATGACAGGCTGAAACCTTAACCAATTTCATCTAGAGTTTGGAACTTAAGGTTAGGCTAGTCTAAAATTGAGGGCACAATGCGTAATCTAGAGTGACAGGCTAGAACCTACTCAGCATAACAAAGGATTTAAGAGCTTAACTATCGATTAGCCAATGTTCTTTATTCACTCGGAGGAGGGTAAGAAATAGGGTTGTTCATATTTGTCACAAAATTACATTAAACTCTTAAACATTTGATTCCTACACTGATTATGTCTCATTGCAAGGGGAACGAATTTCATTTAATTTGAACTCCTCTACGTAAAGTTAGTTTAGAAGCACTTAACATTTTTTTTAAGTTTTGAAACTGAATTGGTAAGAACTAGTTACTTCTTTTCACACATAAACTTGCAACCTTATTTCCTAGATAATTGTCTGGAGTTTAAGTAATGGTTTATTGATACACCAAAATAATGTATTATTTTAAGTATTCATTTAATGCTTATGTTTAGTGATATTGTACTTTAAAGAATGGTATTTTCATGTTTTTGTTGCAGGTATATCAATTTTAGGCATTTGGAACAAAAGTAGCAAAAATAACAAAATTTGGTGCCAAAATAACAAATTTTGTGATTCTAGCGCCTGAAGCGTCAGAACTGGTGCCTTAAGTGTCATTTTACTAAGAGCTGGTGCTTGAAGCACCAAGAACTGGTGCCTGAAGTGCCAAAAACTGGCGCCTGAAGCACTATTTTATAGAGAGCTGGTGCCTGAAGCACCATATTTGGCATCTGAAGTGCCAAAACCCAGGATAATGTGGTCTTAAGAAAGTTGGCGCCTGAAGCGTCAAAAACAGCGCTAGAACTAGCGCCTGAGGCGCCAGAGACGACATTTTACGAATTAAGGCAATTCGGGAGGAGCTTTGCATGAATTATGAAGGGACAAGTTTATCAGATCAATGCATCTAGACACTTTAGAAGGTTCTTTTATAAAGGGATATGTCTCTTGGATCAATATACATGTCTTTTGAAATTCAAAAGGGTTGACTTTTAGATAGAATTTTGGAGGGAATTTTGAATTCTTTTAGAGGGAGGCAGCCTCCAATAAAATAGAAAGAAGTCTAGGATATCAAGAGAGGCGTGAGGGGGATTTCGAAAAGTTGGAGTCGCCCAAGTGGAACTAGTCCACCCACACAACTATTGATGGTCTGACCCCACAGAAAGATTAAAAGTTCTAATGAACTCCTGAACCTCTCTGTTCAAAGATGATTGAACAGACGGTCTTGAAGTCCAAAAGTGTTGACCGTATTACCCAAGAAAGAAATGGGTGAAGCATGCCAACGAAAAAAGAATAATTTGGTCCATAGGGGACATGGACACATTACCAGTGTATGATAATAATATTCCCTAATTCAAATGGAAAGAAAATTTTGTCCCTAGTGGAGTCACCAGAAGCTGTAGGCACTATATTTAGTGGGTCATCCTTTGGAAGTTGTCGGTCGGTGGAATGGAAATCCCGACACCCGCTTCAAAGAGAAATTTAATTTAAATATATATTTAATTTTAGAAAAATATGAAATCAAATTGATCCCATATCTTTCATAGCTTAAATTAAAGAGTGCAACACCTTAAGCTATGTATCCATCTCAGAAGATAGACACATGGCTTGTTGGTGAGGCTCAATCAAATAAACTAAGAAATGTATGACATCTGTTTGGTCTGGAAAACCATTTTATTATAAGCCGCAAGTTCCCCTATTTAATATGAAAAATTAAATAGGGTTTATATTAAGTTGGTTTCAAAAAACTTTTTATAAGGGCATGTCTCTATAGTTAATTACATCTTAGATAACTGAAGTCACCTAAGAAAACTCTCGATAAGAGTCAAGGGTTATTATCTTCAAGAAGTTTAAAGGATAAGATTTTTCAACGAGATCGTATAAAGAGGTGTGAAATGGGAATGACTCAAATTTGGAATATTTTATTTTTGGAATCTAAAGGAAGAAGAACTAGGGGTTGTTAAGATCCTGAGGAGAACCTCGGTGAGTTCTCAGTCTACCCTATGGTTTAGTTTCAATTTAGAGGAGAAATATTTAAATGTTTCATCCTGTCGATTTTATTAACTAGGGTTTACATTCATGTGAAACGATTGCACAAATAGCCTGGAAGATTTGAGGATTTAGGTCGTGATGAACGATAACCTCAGAATCTTAGAACAGGTTAGGGCTTAAATTGTATAACAAGGCTATACAAAAGCTTAAGGATAAGTTGAGGATTTATGTCGCACTAGGCGGCAACCTCAAAATCCTATGGCTTATTATTTAATTCTAAGGAATGTTTTAGCTGGTGTAGACATGTTTTGGTATTGAAGATGGTCATGCTACGCACAATGCTGGCTCCAAGCTCCTCATCATGGCAAGTTTAAGTTTTAGAAGTGTCAAATTGTAGAGATTGAGGGAAGTATCAGGTTCAAAGTTCAATTTTTCTAATGTATCAAGTTTTGATGCCAAATCAAGTGTTTCCTAATGTCATGTCTATTTAAATATTATGGGTCTGATTAGGATCCCACGGCTCCCTCGTTCTGGCATCACTATTTTCTTTTAAACTTACTTAGCCTAAATGAGTTGTAAAGCCCATTTAAATAGGGGAGATCTCGTCAGCAATCGTGGGTTACCTCCTTCGAGAGACTCCCGTAAATTCAAAAGGACATTTTAAATTTAATGAAATTTCAAAGGATTTATGGTGACCTTTGAAACAATTTATTTTAGTTCTTGAAAATGTTGATTAATTTTGAAAAGTTGTTTTGGTTTGCAAGTAATGGAAAGTACTCAACCAGACAGTTATAATGTTGTAGAAAAGCTAAAACAAGAAAAGTTGAAGGTGTAACTAACAAATCCCAAGTTATGATCTTAATGGATGATTCTAGAACAAAATATAGCAAGTTCAATTTGTCCTTCAAATTATCCAAGTCGGGGAATGACCCTAAACTTCTTTAAAGATCCCTTAAAACATTTGATTTTATTTTGAACTTATCATATTGTTCTACTAATCATCCCAAGTCAAATTAAAATTACCACATTACTCGGTAAATATTGACATTTTACTTATCCCAAGGACATGGTACCCAATTAATCAGTTGATATTTCACTTAAAAGTTTTGTAGGTGAATGCCCCTAAGGCAAGTTTTTTTCATTAAAGATTTTTGTACCCTCCACTAAAGCTACGCTTGTAGTGTTAATCATCAACAAAGTTATCCTGTAAATCCCATCAAATGAATTAAACATCAAGTCTAGATCACTACCACGCCCTTTAATAAATCTAATGGGAGAAAGAATGACAAATATTAAAATTTTAATTTAGGGGATATGGATTCTGATTAAAAGAAGTCAGATCATCATTAATTGTGGACTTAATCATAAGTGAAACATGATCTCCCTAGCTTAGGCCCATCACTTGGAAATCATTTGATTTTGATTGACTTCAAAATCTGATAATTTAAAAAACTCATAATTTTATTCTTATTATGGAAAAGGTGGAAATTTGGTTTCTACCTTTTACCCATTATGTTTCAATCATCCAAACATGTTAAATTATGATCAAAATTGCCCATTTCCCTATTGATTAATCATAAATTTTGATTAAGGAACCAGAATTCAGAATGACCACTTTACCCTTGGGGCTCTTCACCTCATAACTCATGAAGCATAATTCA
>JXCR01083904.1:0-16943 GCA_002079205.1 Phalaenopsis hybrid cultivar | reverse complement strand
GATCATTAACATAGTATTATACTTTAAGATACATGTCAAGGTCCATTGATAAATAGCCTAATAATATGTAAAACCAAAAGACAACTATATAATAAAATATGTCAATAGAAGCTCTAAGTATGGATGTGTCTTTTTCTTCATGAACCATTTCACAATTAGAGAATTTATCAATTAGCAATTTCAACATAGAAATAGGAAAGTAATCCTTTATGCACACTGTTATAAGATCCAAAAGTAAACATATATGAGAATTTGATCATTCTTCTTCTTCACGACCACAATGTTAGCGATATACAATGAATGTAATTACCTAGAGAACGAAACCTACTTGGATGAACTTTTAATTTCTGCAGCTATCAATTCTTTAATTTAACATATCATTTTTCTTATGGCTTCTTTGACAAATGTTATGTTCGAATTGATGGCCAACATATGAATTATCACATCGGGGTAAAAGCTAAGCATCTTATTGTATGTTTAGGCTTGGTGATGTAGCAAGGAATAGTGAAAGTAAATCATTTTTTGGAGCTCACTTTAAGAAATCTAAACAGCATTGAATGCATTGTAAAAGCAGTGATACGATTAAAATCATTCAAAATGAAAAAAAAAAGAAAAAAGAAAGATTTTCAGTATAAGAAAACAAAAATTTTAATTAGTGTGTGTGATATGAAAATAAAAAATTACTTTGCAATGAATCTAATGAGACCTCATTTAGAGCACACATTTTAATGTTATAATTAGTCTCACAAAAGCATATAACTTTGTGCATGAAATGCTTGAGATAATAAAAGAAAATGGGATATATAACCAATTGTTGTTCGATGTCTGTCTTATTTGTTATGATTAATTGTTGAGATGGAATAATTTAACTTAATTCTTTACAATGGATTTAATATAATAGACATTTTGAGAAGTACAAATAAATTGCCAGTCCTTACGACGAAAAGATTAGGACAATGAAAAAGCATTGAAATTAAACAAATATCTAAACAATGACTGAAACAAATTAGAGATGATACATAGGTTTTTTTTATTGAAAAATGCGTCTTGTTTTACCAATGTTTTAAAAATTGATACTCGAAATATCAACTTCATTTCAATATGAAGAGGCTAAGTAACATTGTTTATCTTACAAAGCTTTTTAAAACAAATAAAAATGATATATCACCTGATTTATAAGCTTATCATATCAGCATTAAATTCACCAATTACTATCACTGCAGTCCATTTAAAATTTTATGTAATAAAATTTGTTAAAAATCGATTACAAAGTCAGAATGATTGATGACTAGCTCGATGGTTATCTTGTACATTATATTGAGAAAAAATATTTAATTTAAAGCACAATGAAGAGAGAGAGAGAGTTTGAATGTGAACATTGCTTGTGATGATTAAATGGTGCTTTAAGTGGGATTTCGGAAGAAATCAAGAGAGCCAAGGGCAAATGTAATAACAATTAAGTAAATGCAAAATATGTAATTATGATTTTAAAAAATTAGAGTTCAATAGGATGTTTTTTTAACATTTTTACATATTTTTTGAGAAAGTTGTCAACCATGCCATGTTAATTTATAGTCCTCTACACTATCAAATTTCATCCTAGCTTGAATGGCGGGTAAATTTCGTGATACGTCATTAGTCCAACAAATAGGCCAATACTGGTGTCCAACCTAAGAATTCTCGATGCCCCATAAACATTATTTTAATCAATGCACTGCATCACATCTATTATTTGTTAACTTAACCATGCAACAATTTGGTAATATTTCTCAAATAATTTGATAATTAAATGCACTGGCACAATCTATTTTGTGAAACAAACGATGTTCAAGTCATCCCAATTACCATCAAAGCTCTTTGAACATATTTTGTGCCAGTGTCACATTTGTTGTCCATCGCCTTCTTCATGTTCGATTAGATTGCTCAGCAAAGTGTTTTCTTAATAATGTCAAAGCTTCAAATGTATCAATGGAGTGTGAAACATGCAACAATTGAGTAGTTGTAAACAATTAATATGTGTATCGAGTCGGATTTGTTTGGTGTCGTGCCCATTATCGGCCATTATCTTCCACGTTTAATCGAGTCAAGTTATAGAAACTATATTAAGCTCGACAAACCAAAACTGCTAAAAGGAAAAAAATATGTTCAAAATTTTGTTTAAATCTTTCAAGTGAAAAAAATGTTGCAGATAAAATAAAGAGTTAAAAAAAGAATGAACATACCGCAAATCAAATGTGAAGCATCAAAATTTGAAATCAATACAAAAAGTGCCCCATGTAGCCAGGGCCCTGGATCTTGGTCACAGAAATTGAGAACAAGTAATACATATGAATTTATTAGCAACAGCAATTATAATAGAGCGTAACAACAATAAGGAATAAACTGAAATATTCCTGTTTTTTTTTAGCTGGATCATGATTGAGGACATGCTGAATATCTGAAAAATAAATACATTGCTGAAATTTTTGTAGCACGAAAAACCTTTTCGAGTTGACAAATTATGAGCTACTTTGTCGCGAAAACTTCTCATAAATAGACAATTAAAAACAAAATAGTACCTGATTTTTAAGAAAAGTGTGACGCGGCCTCCTCCAGTAAGAGATGAACTATGGACTTGACCACTTCATTATTGGAAAAAGACATCATCTGGAAAAATGATACGGCAAAAGCGGTATCAACTCAAATGTAATACCAATTCAAAGGCAATTAATTGGGTCGATAAAAAGCCAGATGTTTTGAAAATTTAGTTCAACCGAAGTAAAGACAGCAAAAGGTTTTTAAATAGGTTGGCAAGACGTTCTGTTCGACGAAGAACTTCTGAAAAGAAGAAAGCGTTTCATAACGGTGTCAAAAAATTTTAGCACGTCAGAGTGGCCATCACTAGACTTCAAGGAGAGTCATTTCTGAATTCCATCTTTAAGACCCAATTCTCCCACCAAGAAGGAAATATATCATGGAATCAACATTTAACTTTATGTCTCTTGCTTATTTGTTATGAACGTGCTCTGATTAAGTACAAAAAACAAAGGCGCTTTGGGCAATTTGTACTTCTTCTGAGTGAGACCAAATTTGCAGTGATTGATACAGCAATGAAGAAATTTTTTTTAAAGATTAGAGACATAGCGGTAGTAAAAATGCAAGGAAAACAACACTGAACTGATTTTCAATTACAAATTTATGAGTAGGACATAATTGAAATCAAATGTAATCGAATATATTATGCTTGAATTGCTAGGGTCCACTGTTAGGAAATTAAAAAAAGAAAAGGAACCTGAGCGCTTAGATAATGATTTGCTTAACTGGTAAAATAAAACTGCGCCACGCACATCTCAAATAAAACCACCAAGACTCAAAACACCACTTTTAAAACAGACATATTAACTCATGAGCCTATAGCAGTTGCCGTATTTTGATAATCACAAACATAATTTAGTTGAGTTGATTTTACTGACAAAATTTTCATAAGTTTAATATTATAAGTACATATTTGAAGAGGAAAAATTCAAATGTTAGGCAAACTAAATGAAGAACATATTAAACAGAGAATGTAGACCATAATACACAAGCTAACTCATCTACACGAGATTCAACGAATTCAATAAATTTGGAAGACCAAGCCATCAAGAAAAAGTGAACGATGAAGGTACAACATCAAACAAGTGTTTTATTTTTACTTTCTATTTTCTTAATAATACAAGTTCATACTTTTAGATATAATGATTGTTAAGAAAACAAACAGACATTAGAGCTTAAACAAGAAACAAAATTTTAAATAATTAATAAAAATTGATTATAACACTATGATACTGTACAATACATTTAATATTGTATGATATACCTTAACCAAAATTTCAATCATAACCACAGGAATTGCTTTCAAATAAAAAATTAAAAGAACAAATAGGGGGGTAAACGAGTCGAGTTGATGATATGCATCTGGTATAACTGATCATACTTTTGAATCATACTATATAATATTTCAATGCTCTGTGAAGTTAATTCTTTATGATTCTTGACCTGATTCACTCACTACATAATATTTCAAATAAAAAATTAAAAGAACAAATAGGGGGGTAAACGAGTCGAGTTGATGATATGCATCTGGCATAATAGATCATACTTTTGAATCATACTATATAATATTTCAATGCTCTGTGAAGTTAATTCTTTACGATTCTTGATCTGGTTCACTCACTATAAATTATTCTTTTTCATGCTTTAAAAGTGACAAATAGTGGAGAAAATTTTGCGTACGCTGTCCAAACGCTGCCACGATGCACTGATCGCGAAGGGTCTTTTTGTTCTTCACAGACGCAATCAATGCATCACGTCCGTTGTCCGGACCTAGCTCTGTGCATATGGACAACATACTCAAAATTTTTTCCACATAGTGAGACCTCTATAAGGATATTGAAAATCAGTTATTGAAGATTTTTAATTGTGAAACGCACTTTGGTTTGAATATGAAATTCTAAGCAAGATTTTACTTCAAGTAGTCTTCCATCTCAACTTACATTGCAATCTATTGAGCTAAAAATATAGCTATCACAAGAGCTGTGATTTCGTGTTGGAATTAGGTTTTTTATCTCAAATGGTTGTTGTAGAATTTGGTGTCACTACTGATTTGATAAAGTAATGGCATTCCTTTTTGGAGAACTTGGTATTACATGTTTTGATCAAATACATTTTGGTGCAGTGCAGTTATTTTATAGCTGAATAGAGACAAATAAAATTAGCTAGAACCAATTTCAGAAAAGACAAAACAAGAAACCATTGGAGACCGACAAACATCACCCTTCACCGGAGAGAAAATGAGATAAAAATAAAAAATAAATAAATAATTTCAAAAACAAAACATGAGATATACTGTTAAGCAAGCGGAAAGAGGAGAAGTGGTTACAACTAATACATTGGCAAAGGTAAAGAAAATAAAACATTTCCAACTAAATTTTTAAACAGGGAACAACAGTTAATTTTTCACAATATGAAGCGACATTAATCTTAAATTAGTTGCCTGGATAAAGACTAGACAATCATAACATTCGTCCTTAGTAATATTTGTATGTTAATTTGAACTGAACAACATAGTACCTCTGGCTTGCGAATGAAGTCTTTTAGAACAGCGTCAAGCGTTAGGCGAAGTTGCTTGAATAGAACAGCTGTTTGTGCAGGCGCGGTTAGTTTCAACCAGTTGTCTATGATGATTGAACCCATCTACAACAACATTTCACGGTGATGCACAGAGACTAAATATGAAACAAATGGTTCTCAAACAGTAACTTATATGCAGCACTTTTATTATGGAAAATCACAATCATCGTCATTTTCAAATCAGCTTGTCTGAAAACCAAACAAAACAAGTTTTGTTTATGAAATCCTGGAGTTCCTATCATGTCAGGTGAATCCGGATTCCAGTCCAATTCAAACTTGAAAATGATGATCAGATATTAGGTTTCTGTTGTGCATCATAAATTACCCATGAAAAAGCTAAAACAACATTCATTTTCATGTCAACTTGACCTCATCCAGGAGGCTCCAACCACACTTAATACAAATGAAAATTTGGTTGGATATATTTTCATGTAAGCACACAAGAGCACTTCCATAAATGGGAGATAGTATTTTGATGAGATGTAAAAGATATTTATCTAGAACAAACAATAGCATTTTTTTTCCATTCATAGCAAATTATTTATTATAATTGTTTTTAAACTTGTGTAACCATCAGCAGGCATTAAAATATAAAATTTGAATATTTTAAAAAATGCAATTTTTTGAGTGAAAGAAGAAAGTTATAGATAGTTTTTAAGAATAATTTTATAAGGAATAATTCATAAATTTCTTGATTAGACAAATAAATTTTAATAAATGTAAAGCATAAATATTTAACAAAATAATAATAATAATAATAATAATAATAATAATAATAATAATAATAATAATAATAATAAAATGATAATGATAATGATAATGATGATAATTAACTAGCAATTCATTAAAAATTAAAATATTTTTGAAAACTAAACCAAAACTAAATGAGAAACTATAGCATGAAAAAGTATCAAAACCAAACTAGAAAGTAATACATAAAAAACAATCAAATTTTATGGAACCAGCACTTTTATGAATTAACTTTAGTAATTTTAATTTATCAAATAGTTGAACTGGACTACAAAAGAGAGGTTAAAGTGCAAGGAAAAGTACAGTGAAGAGTTAAACTATTTTAGAGGTCCCTTGAAAGCAAATGTGAGTGATTATTTTTTTTATGCATTAAATTAATATTTTAGTAAATGAGTAATTGCTTTATTAAAGGATTTAAAATAAACTTTTCATTTATAGCTTGCATGTTGAAAGTTTGACAAGTATAAGAGATGGCATGACATTAGCGTATATATGAAAGTATATTTTAAAGGATTCTAATTCAAATAAAATGAAACATAAAATTAAAGTCATACGGAATCACGCACAGATGGTACAAGCAGGGGATGCGATATACCCGTGCACATTAAAGGAAATGATAAATATGTATCTTCGGGTGCAGCGAATATATTTTTAGATACTTTCGGATACATTTTTTGTGGTATCTTCATGTATAATGGTAATCCTATTATGACAATTAAGAAAAGTTAAAATGAATAAATACTTAATGTGAAACGCAAAAGAATAAAATTAAAATGAAAGTATATGTCGTCATAAAGCAATGAATTGCACTTTCTTGTGGTCATTCATGCATAGCATAAAATCATAATTTAATATACATTAAGATTAAAATTAATCACTAATAAAAACATACAGTTTAAATTACTGTTTTCTTTCAGAAGAAGAAAAAATTTAGATTGATATGTTTGGAAGGAGAGATTCGGTTTATAAAAGTGTTGTAACTGATAGATCTTAGTTATGATGTGTTTGTAATTTCTTTTTACTTTTTCTTGCAGATATTAATATACTGTTTAGTACTGATTTGATATATATTTTTCAGACTGTTATTTCCGGATATTTAATTTTACTGTACTTTATGGATTAGTGATTCTTTTATAAATTGGAAATTTTGAAAAACTTTGTGAAAAGTAAAATGAAATGTTAATACAGTCCGACCATAGTTCTTGCCTTAACTAATTCTAAGCATCGGGTCGGATCGGATAGTGACAAAAGTGATATCAAAGAAATTATATTGGATCATAATCTAAAAGAGTCATTTGGATGACTAAATTAATATATGAGTGATATTAATCAAGGGTTAAATTGTGTCAGATTAAAATCTTTCTTTCATTATTGTAAAACTATGAAAAATCAGAGAAAGAAGTTGGAGATGATATCGTAAAAGATACACCCCCACAGATTACTGTGAATACAAATGTGTTTACTGAAAGGATGACTGCAATAACGTACTTGATTAAGAATTCTCAGACTCAAATCAATTCCAGTAGAGAATGACAGATGGATAAGCACTTAATATTATTTCAAGATGTGAGACCATTTCTGGAGGCGGAGGCGGATGCTGAAAACCGGCTAATGAGAGTGGAGAAGAGCTTAGATAAATTGTCTCATCCTCCGCAGAGAATGGTTGCACTGTTATGTTTGCTTTAGAAAGAGAGCGGATAAATGGTGGCGAGGACAGTTATAGGAGAAATATGGGAGTAGAGTGAGTCACATGATCCGGTGAGATGAGTTTGTGGGTACTTTTAGAGACTGGTTTGTACTGTTGTCCATCAGGAGGAAAATACAAAACAAAATTTACTTGGTTGGTACAAGGTTATCGATCCATTATGCAGTATGAAGTTAAATTTTCCATACTCTCAAGGTATGCACCTCAGTTGATTCCAAATGTAGAGAAGTGCCACCTATTTTTGTCTAAGCTCAGACATGTGATTAGAAAGTCATTGATTTCTCTTGGAATCGATGATTATTCTCTTCCGGTGGAGTGAGATAAGAGGATTGAGCTTGGATCTGGAGTCTACTTAGAGGAAGAGAGACATCCAGAAGAAAAAATTCAGAGGGATCCATGTTTTCTCAAGGCTCTCAGACCAGGCAGTCCTTCCAATTAGGTAGTACAAATGATAAGAAGTCTAGATCCAATAGCGTTGACACTGAGTTTGAAGCAAAAAAGTGTGACAAGTGTGGAAGGTCTCATAAGGGTGAGTGTGTATATAAATCCAACACTTGCTTTTGGTGTCACCAGCCAGGACATGTGCAAAGAAATTACCATAAATTGGGTCAGAGGGCTCCAATAGATTCTAGGGGCAGTGTTGCACCATGTCAAAGGAGTTATGACAGACTGAGAGCAGCTAAATCTTCAAGGTCAATTTCAAACTCAGTAGAATGTTAGCTCAGAATATATGCTCTTTCGAAACAAGAAGCTAAAGACTCCACTGATATCATCATAGGTATAATTTACTCTTAATAATCTTAACCCAGGCGCCTTTAATTATCATAGGATTCATATCATGTCATAGATAAAACAAATAAGCATTTAAATATATTAATAAGCCGACTCTAAATGTTTAATGCGATGATTCTAATTATATGTATCATATATCTTCAGAGTAGACCAATAAGTGTATTATTTGATTGAGAAGCATCACACTGATTTATAACTGCGGAATTAGCTAAAGTGATGCGGTTGAAAATCCTTTCAATGAATATGATACTATTAATTAGAATGACAAATGGTGTTTTTTTGGAAGTTAATGAATCTTGTGAGGTGAAGCTTATAATTGGTGGAAAGAGATTATGAAGCGCAACTTATTGTGTTACCCTTGGTGAAGTTTGAGGTGATCTTACGCATGGATTGGATGTCTAAAAGTTTTATGACTATTGATTGCAATAAGAAGACTATCAAAATAAATTACCTGAGTAATCAAAATTAATTTTTTTTGGTGACAGATGATTAAAATCCATGATCATAACATGTTTGAAAGCTTGCAAATTGTTGAATCATAGAAGTCAAGGTTTTCTTGCTCAAGTAACATTTACTTTTAAAGAAGCAAAGTCTTTGGGTGATAGTGCAGTGGTAAGAGAATATTGATAAGTGTTTCTTGATGATTTAGCAGGGAGACCTCTAGTGCAAGTGATTGATTTCAATATTGAACTCTTCCTCAGGTTTTGAGCAGATATCCAAGGCACCCTATAGAATGATAGTTAAGGAGATGCACGATCTAAAAACCCAACTATAAAAGTTACTAGATAAGGAGTTCATCAGACCTACATCCAGTATTATTCATGAAGGGGAAGGATGAGAGCTTCAGGTTGTGCATTAACTGCAGGGAGTTAAATAAGCTCACAGTTAAAAACAAATATCCCTTGTCGAGAATTGACAATTTTTTTTACCAGTCGGAAGGCACCTCTGTATTTCCAAGATTGAAATAAGGTCAGATTATCACCAACTGAGAATTAAAGAAGAAGACATAGCAAACACGACTTTCAAAACCAAATATGGACACTATGAATTTGTGGATGCATTTTGGACTGACAAATGATCCAACCGTTTTTATGGACCTAATGAACAAGGTCTTCAGACAGTTTTTTGATACTTTTGTGATCATTTTTATAGATAATATTCTGGTATATTTGAGGGATGAAGTTTGTAATGCAAATCATTTACATGTTGTGCAACAGGTTTTGAAGAAAATGTATTTTATGCCAAAGTTTCTAAATGTGAATTTTGTCTTAAAAGTGTGGCTTTTCTTGGGCACAATATCAGTGCAAACAACATATTTATGGATTTGAGGAAGAGGTGAACTATTTTGAAATTCATGTGAGTCCTTGAATGAGTTGTGAGCTTCAAGATCTCACTTCAAATGACATATGAACTTAATGTGGCGCCAACTGAAATGTTAATGATTTGTACATTACAAAACCAATTTAAATAGATCTAGTAGAGGTCCTACAAACTGCTGTATTTAAGAATAAGATGTCCTCTTCTTCAAAAGCTTGTGAAGGAAAATATTAAATTAATTATTAATATATGGATAAAAGAATACATAAGAAATTCTAAAGCGAAAATACCAAAAAAATATATAAGATCAGTTGCATAACCAAAAAAATACAAATGAAATAAAAAAATGGCTTAAAAAACACAAGAGATTTACACACACATCACAATATTCTTTTGTAGTGACATATCTAACACCTAAAATTTGATATTTACATAGCTAACGCTTTAGTGTCGCAATAGCATCCCATAAAAAGGTGTATTTTGCTTAAAAAATGTTGAGTGTTATAAGTAAAAATCAACATTTGATAATTAGATATACAAATACAAAAGAATTATGTTGTATGTTGTATATAAGTCCCCAATAACAATAAGGCTTAGGTTTTCTTCCTAAAAGATGATTCTTCTCTAAACCAAGCTTAGGATGCCACCTAAGATGATTGGGCTCCGGCTAGTAGGTAATGTTTCTAAGAGGATTCAACCTGGTTTACAATAAACTAGAAGAATTGAAGCATTCACCAAGAATTTGTTCCCATTTCCAGAAAGGCCGGTCGACAATCCTATTCGTGGATTCCCCTATTATTTGGAGCGGGGCCATTCCTCTTTACCCTAGGATTAAATATTTATTATTTCTTCATCGTTAGGGCAATTTTGTGTATATTTTTATTCGAGATAGTCGTTGGTTGCCAGTGTTTCCCTTCTAGGAATGTATCCAAAAGCGAGAAGGTGATCCGACTATAATTCGTCTGATGTGGACATCTCCCATAGATCGAGTGGTGCTCTAATTGTAGTTTAATCTTGCAGAATATTTATCTTCAATTTCCCTTATCCCACAATCTTCCTTTTGCCTCTAGCTCACTGTCATTGTCACCATGGTTGTTGTCGTCACTTGGAAACTGCCTCCCTGTTGTTCCCTTGCACCCAACCATCACTCAAAGCTACTATCATCTTGCTGCCAGCCCTTCGCAGCTGCTGTCTCTTTGCAGCTAGCCCTCCCATCTACTGTCTTCTTGCTGCCAACCCTTCCTAGCAGTTGTCTCCTTGCCACCGACCATCCAAACTACTATTATCTTGCCGCCAGCCCACTCCATCTGCTGTCTCCATGCTGCTAGCCCGTCATTTATTGTCTTTTCTCGCTAAACCACCCCAACCACCTTCGTTTCTCCATCTGCTGTCTCCATGCTGCTAGCCCGTCAGTTGAACTAAGCTTTAGTTGGGTGTCTGTGTTGTGTGTTTGTTGTTGTATTTCCTTTTTTTTGTGACCTTGTAACCACTTATTTGCATCGAGTGATAATATTCATTTTTTTCCGTTTTGGTTTGGTTTAATTCCGATATCATTAAGTATATAAACTAGCCTAACCCTATTTCTATCCTAGGATTTGCACGATCAGAAAGTTACCATGTATAACATACAACGACTAATTCGCCAAGTGCTACATAGGCTTGGTGGATTGAGGAAAGAACCCAGGAAGGGATCATCATCGACCACAATAGTGAAATCTGTGAAAGAGAGAGAAAACAACACGTGAATCCATTCCGTAGAAATGATTCTGGTAGAGAAGAAGACCGGCAACAACACTTTGGGGTACAATATTAGCGGAATCCTAGAGGTAAAGTTTCTATCGAACGATTCAGAGATGAGATGTCATTTATACAGAGATGGGGAGCCTATTGGAGGATACAGAGATGCGATGTTGGTTAGAGGATATAGATAAAGAGTTTCCGTTTGAAGATACAAAAAGAACGTGCCTATTGGAGGATACAGAGATCCGAGAATAAAGTTGGACCAATCGGACTTTAGGAAAAGAATAGATTCACATGATTTCTTTGAATGGATGTAGACTGTTGAGTGGGCCTTTGAACATAAAGAGGTGTGCAATAATAAAAGAGTAAACCTCGCCTCCATTAAGTTGAATAAAAATGCTACTTTGTGCTGGGAGAACCTGAATAGAAAGAGACAATGAGAATGGCCGGAAAGAATCACTTCTTGAAAGAAGATGAAACGGGAGATGCAACGGCACTACCAACCTCCGAACTACCATCCTTTTCTTGAAGTTTCAGTACCTGTAGAAGTACAGGACATAGTTAATACAATTTAAGGTGAAGTGTGAGCCTAAGAAGACAGAGGAACACACAATAGATAGGTACTTGGAAGACCTGAAATCCAATCATCATTAATGTGGTTCCGGTGTAGCCCTATTAGAGACAAGGGAGTAGAGACAATAGAAGCAAAACAATTGCCACAAGTCAAACAACCACCCATGATTGGAGAAACCTCAGAAAGACCACGCCTCAGGGAGGCCAGTAGATTGGTCAGGAGCAAGACAGTCACTCCGAGTGAGAAGAAGCGTGAGTAACACACCCACTATAATAACAGTCAGGAAATGTTTCAGATGGCATCGGTTTGAACATATGGTTTCAAATTACCGGATGAGATGAGTTGTCTCCTTCATCGAGCAGAGTGTAGTGGAGGAAGTTAGTGACGAAGAGAAAATTGAAGAACAAGGTGAGTACCATCTTCCACCGAATGAGGACGAGATGCTCGTGGTTCGACGGGTCATACAGACCAAGAATATGAGGGAGTAGCAGTTGCTTCACCACACCATCTTCAACACTCATTGCACCGTGAATGAAAGAGTATGTAGTTTCATCATTGATGGAGAGAGTGGTAAGACCATGACATCCACACAAATGGTGAACAAATTAAGCCTCAAGACTTAGAGGGATTCCTAACCGTATTCCAAGTCATGATTATAGAAGAACATGGTCAGAATTGATAAGAGGTACCTCATGGAATTATTAATTAGGAGTCAGCTACAGGATCAGGTTTGGTACAATATAATGCCCATAGATGTCTCCTTCCTTTTGATAAGAAGAACATGTCAAACTGATCGTTGGACTTAACATAATGAGTACAGGAACACCTACGCGTTCACAAAGGATGTGAAGTGCATCATTCTCTTACCTTCTGTGGAGTCTGAAGTTACGGGTGCTCGTGCTAGCACAAAAATGTTTGGAGGATAAATCTTGTTGTTGACAGAGGACTACGAGACAGAAGAGTCAGTTGCAGAAGAAGGGCATGTCGTACAGAAGAAGTTGTAGGACATTCTGATTACAACTTACCGCTAAAGTTGATATCGTTCAAGGACTTATTGGTTTTCATCACTTCAAATCGGATTGAATCAACCTAGGGTTACTTTAGGAGGATTCAACAAAATGTATGTGACACGTAGGCCTAGTTCAATTCAATAGTGTTGGACTAATATCAGTCGCTGCTCGTAAGTGGGGAAAACTCCTCAGATGTTTTGGGAACCATTATTAACGAGTAGTGGAATCCAGGTACTTAGATCGGCGTAATTGAGGACCAGGTTATAGTAACTCCCCCATCTTCAACGTGTTGACATAAGTTTTTCCGGATGAGATCGAAGCTCGCCTAATCCCGAGAAACTGATGTGAGAGCCATTCCTCAAGAGCGCCATCCACGACGCATACTACCATGTCACGGGCATTCGCAGTTCGAACCGGTCAAGAAGGGCTGGTCGACACTTCCTCTTTGTGGATTTCCATCCAATTTTGAATAGGGTCCACTCCTCTTTACCCAAGGATTATATATTTGTTATTTATGAGTGTTTAGAACAGTTTTGTGTATGTTTTTATTCAGGACAGCCAACAGTATTCACCTTCTAATGTTGTATCAAAAGATAATAAAGTGCTCCTATTGTAACTCGTCCAAGGTGGTGATAGTCTCCTGAGGATCGAGTGGTTCTCTCCAACTGCAGTTTGATCATGCCAGGATACTTATCTTTGATTTCCCTTCTTTCGCAATCTTCCTTTTGCCTCCAGCTCGCTGGCTGTGTCACTGTGGTTGCTGTTGTCACTTGGATGCCACCTTCCTATTGTTCTCTGTAACAAACCATCACTCCTAGCTATTGCCTTATTGCCGCCAACCATCCCAGCTACTGTCTTATTGCCGCCAACCATCCCAGCTACTATCTTATTGCCACCATCCCTTCAAAGCTATTGTCATCTTGCCGCAAGCCCATCCCGCTACTGTATCTTGGCCACCAGCCCTCCCAACTATTGTATTCTTGCCACCAGCCCTCTCCATCTTTTTCCTTGCCGCCTAGCCTCCCATTTTCTGTCCTTTGCATCAAACCACCCCAACCATCATTCATTCTCCAAACACAAACCCCTTATGGCATCCTTCCACCGTTGAACCAAGCCCTAGTTAAGTGCCTGTGTAGTGTGATTGTTGTTGTATTTCGTTTTCGTTGCAATTTTCTAACAACTTATTTGCTTTGAGTGATAATATTTAATCCATTGTGGTTTGGGTTAACTCCGGCATCACAAACAATGCCACACGAAGGTATGCATATATAGTCTAGGAAGGGTCTTTAAAGTTCAGGAAAAATATAGATACTATTAAACACAAACTTATTACAACTAGCACAAATTGAAAACTGAGGAATTTCAATAAACCAATCAAACTTAAAAAATTAATTTCGACAAAAAAAATTTGTTTTAACAGGTGGACAAATCCAGGATACATGTGTGAATAAAAATAGGAATATATGTGTAATAGCTTCCAATAGTACCAAATGGAAGACATAATGCATCAAATCTTCAAAGACAAACCTGATGTTGAACAGAAATAGAGCCACCAAAAAGGAGAAGAGAGTAAGGAGATATAATACTAGTGTCTCGCAGAAACACCTTGCTGGTTTCAACCTGAAATATTTGGAAGCTACTCAACCAAATGTCTTTGAAAAAAAATCATATAATATACAAAACTTAGGAAAGTTACAAAAATAAAAGCTACATAAAATTATCTAAGATCTGCAAGCTTGGTTAATGACATACACATATATACTTTTAGATAAAGCAAATATGCACAATATTCCTCGTGTTGTACATTTCATAATATTGTGGATTGGAGTGATATCAGGGGTAGTAAGATCTTTAAGATCATAAAAACGGTGAATAATTGGGGAAGAGCACATAGAAAATGGTACTTAAGAGTGAAAAAAAAAAGAGTTCAAAATGGCTTTAATTGTACGAAAATTATTCTTACGAGTAATATAATAAAGTTATTAGAGATCATGAAACAATGGCTAAAAATTTTACATGAAAGTTGGATAACATTTTTTGTTTTATGGTTGGATAATACATTATGAAGGATAACTTTATTAGGACATATATAATAGATAAGCATCAATAAAAATTAAAATGGTCTTTCTACCATTTTGATTCTTGAAATAAGCATATGATCGAGCACCATAGAAATTGATTTGGCATGTATTAAAATAAGTATATTAAAATAATTAAATTTTTCTATGATTGAGAAGTTACTAGCAGTAGAAGAAATGGAAAAATGAACCCAATCAAAGATTTATCAAATCAAGGGTCAGCTATAATTGTATCCTATATTACCATTAGTGAAATGCTTATAAGAGATGTTTAAGTTGAGATATTTTGATGTTTGTTTATTTAAATACTTCATAGATCCATGTAATGAGATCTCTTTAAAAAAAAAAAAACAGCAAATAAAATTTCAATGAGAGCCTAAAATTTGTTTGCCCCGTAACCCCATTAGAGTTATGTACTTGGAGTTACACATTTTAAATTGATTGGTTGCAAAATTTATACATGGAATACAATTTAGTAATATTAGATCTAGTTCTCAAGTTGTAACTATATGTGATAAAAAGGAGTGAGCATTTTAAGTATATCGGTCTATTGTTCAAAGTGATGGTGATATATATGGAGATGTTATTAATAGAATTCAAGTTGGATGGTTGAAGTGGATGAATGCATCGAGTCATTTGTGTGATAGAAAAGTACTACTAAGACTCAAGGAAAATATTTATAAGATGATGGCGAGGCCTACAATGCTTTTTGGCTCATAATTTTGGCATGTAAAAGAGAAGCACAAAATCAAATTAAGTGTTGCTAAGATGAGAATGCTCGGGTGGAAAAGTGGCATTACATTTAAAAATGAAATGTGAAACAAATATATCCATGAAGGGTAGGAGCAGCTCCAGTGACAAACAAGATTTGTGAATTCGCCTTGGTTTGGTCACAATAAACGCCGACCATCTGATGACCTAATTAAGAGAGTATATGTTTAAGATTTGACTTATGATAAGAAAGTTAGAGGTATACCTAAAAAGACTTGGGTATGTTTTATTAAAAATTATCTTAATTTATTAGAATTAAATGAAATTATGATACTCAATAAGACAATGGAGAAAAATGGATTCATGTAGCTGACCCCACTTGGTGGAATAAAGACTTGTTAATGTTATTGTTGGTTACAAGATTTATAATGTAAGAATTATGATAGATTAATAAAACAAAGAAATACGATTCTGTGACCTTGAAAGAATAAGATAAAGAAATGACTTCAAGTAAATTTGAATATTCCATATTTTAAATCTTATTAGTGTATTCTGTTTATAATAGAAAATCAAACAAAACTCCATGGCTCCAGAAAAGCATACATAATTAAATTAAAGAATCTATTATCATAATTATAAAAATATTATTTGAATTTACTTAGCGGACTATTTTGATCATACTCATAGTTATATAGGACATAAAATCAACTAGAATTTCATAAACTTACTTAGCAGATCCACTATAAAGGTCAACTAATTTTCACTAATAGGCAGGTCACTACAACTATATTAAAAAAACACCAATAGAACCTCGAATGATCAACCACATGCATCATTCTTGAGCCGGTTGGGAGGCAAATCAAAATTGTTAGTTGGTATTAGTTAAGTTTATAGGTAGCCATAAAATATTTAATGAGGAATTATCAACCAATAATAGGGTCATCCTCATTTATCGAATACTTTCAGGTAAAGAAAAACCTCGAATTTAAATTGTAGATTAGTTAAGATAGATTTTTTGATGAGAACAATTAATCCAAAATAGATATAGAGAACATTAACTCTAGGGTAAAGAGTTATCTCTTTAATCCACTCAAATTGAATGACTATATGAGAGT
>JXCR01083902.1:4039-34372 GCA_002079205.1 Phalaenopsis hybrid cultivar | reverse complement strand
CCACAAAACAATTCCAATCTCTGCCTAAGTGGCTCGTGAACTGAGCTCGATATACTGCTAAGCCAAACTCAAGCTAGCCCTAACTTAACTAGTTATCTCGCGAGTTGGCTCTTTAAATAAAAATTAAAATAAAATATATTTAAAATATAATAAAATTCAAGAATTTATTCTAAATTTATTAATTTAAAAAATTATATTTTACATTTATATCAAATGAATTTTTATTTTTTATCTCTTAACAATTCATTATAGTTGTTATATTATTATAACACAAGTTTTAATTAATACTATTTTCTTTCTCTTATAATTATCAGATCTACTCGTGAGCCAGGTCAAACTTGTAGAATAAAGTTCATGCTTGAGCTCGAACTCAATTAATTAATCAAGCAAAAGCAGAAACTCATTTACACCCCTAATCTTCAACTATTTTTATTGATTAAGATTAGTTCATTCAAAATAGTAACTTAAAATTTTGGATATTTATGAACAAATTTGATTAATGAAGATATTATTTTATAAGATATCCTTTTTTCAATTTAATCTAATTGAACATAAATTATTTTTAATTATTTTAGTAAATTTTAAGGAAAATGTTGATTGATTATTATACGCCAATTATAGTTTAATAAAATGAATATGTCTGTGATATGGTTGGTATAGCTTTAGTGGCAGAAAAGATTAGAGAGAGTCATCTTAAATGGATTGGTCACATAAAATGTCGACCATCTGATGATTCGATTAGAAGAGTAAATATTTTAGATTTGACTTATGTTAATAAAGAGAGAGGTAGGCCTAAAAGACTTCAACATATTGTATAAAAAAGGTATTAATGTATTATATTAAATGAAAATATGACACTTAATAGAACTAATAGTGAAAAAAAATTTATGTAGCCAACCACACTTAGGGGGTGCTTGGCCACAAGTCAGATTTAAGTTAAATAGAATTGAGTAAATCCAGTAAATTTGAATTTATCAAACTAATTATTATTAAATTCGAAATAAGATTAGATCCAATTAAATCAATTTGATGTGTTTGGGATAAATCTTTTTGAAATATTTATTACTCAAATTAAATACATTAAATCCAATTAATAAGTGAATTTAATAAACATAACTAAAAAAATTGAATTTAACTTATCAATATGTTGATCTAACATATTTATGATGTTTTGTAGATTGAGGGCATGTTTGGGACATTTTATTTGGTGCAGTGGCGTTTTGAAAACGCACCTGGTCTGTTTGGGTAAACTGTGTTTTGGCAGCTTGCAGAAAATAATGTTTTCATACCGCAACTATCTGGGAGCTTATTGACAACGGTCAAACATTTTTTTTTTATAAAAAAATTTGTAATAGTTATCTTGCACCTAAATTATGAGCTGATGAGTGAACCGTTACTTTTAAGTCCGGACACCTCCTAAAGCTTTGGAATCCCCCGGCAATTATTTCATCTGAACGGTCGGATATCTCCGATGACGGCGGGGAGGAGGGGATGACGATGATGACGAGCTCCCATCACCTTCAATTCGATTTCCGCTCGCGGCCTCACTGCCCACCCTTCCGAGGAATTAGGGCTTTGGAAAATCCAAAGTCGATTTCTTCTTTTTCAACATTGTTGTCCTTTGTTTTCTGCTCAAATTCAAGTCCCGTGATCTGTGGCGGACTCCACCGGTCTCAGTTCCCACGATGGCTTTGTGGGGTTTCTCAAAGCAAAGCAACTTCGGAGTCTAATGTTTCCACGGCTGCTTCTTTGGGACTGCCTACTGCTTCTGAGGTGATTAGGGATTTCTACGATGGCATTAATCGCCGCGATCTTGACTCTGTGGAGTTATTGATAGGCGTGGAATGCGTCTACGAAGATCTTATCTTCTCGAAGCCTTTTGTAGGCCGGAAGGTCATTTTCAAACTAATGTTTTGTTTATGGTTGATTAGAGTCTGCGTGGCTTTTTGAGTTTTGTCATGGCTATTAGAAGCGGAGTATTAAGAAGGCGGAAAGTAAAAACTGGGACGTCTATTTAGAACGTTGTGATTGTTTGTTGCAAATTGATTTATAAGTCTTTTTACAATTTTGAAGACAGGNAGAAGTGTATACAAGATCGAGTTTTTGAAAGTCTGGGAGGAGAAATTGAACGAGTTATTACCGAGCGGAGGTTCTCATGAATATGGAATAGATTTTTTACTAGTAGAGTTCTCATGAAGTTCCTATCATTTGAATATTCTAAGTGGGAATAGGTCTTTTACTAGTAGAGTTCTCATGATGTTCCTATCTTTTGGATATTCTAAGTGATATTGAATTGATATTTTACTAGTATAGTTATCACGAATTCTTATCATTTGAATATTCTAAGTGACTTAATATTGCAACATATAGTCATTCTTGAAATGAATAGAAGAGTAAATAGAAAACTTCTTAAAACTTGAATGACTAGATAGTCTTGTACCTACAGAGTTAATTTAATTACTTGAAATTTTTTTAAACTTGATGACTAGATAATCTTGTGGCTACAGAGTTAATTCAATTACTTGAATTTTTTTTAAAAATCTCACTATGATATTTATTTTAATCAAACTTATAGTATTTTTGAATTAAAACTTAACTCNCATTTTAAGTTTCAGGTGGTGGAACGAGAAGACTCGCCAGGTACACTTTTACAGTTTTTCAGCATTTTTTTTCTTGTACTTTCATACTCTACTTTTATACCTGCAAATTTGCAAGCTAAACAACGATCTCACCCTGCATGAAAACTGAAACTATTAGCATAGCCACATAACCATACCCAAAACCAAAACTAAAATCAACCAAGATAAAATTCACCGCCACAACATTCAAAATATAAAACAACTCAAAATTTAATCACAAACATCATACAAAGNGGAGCAAAAAGATGCAAAAAGGAGCGAATTTAGAGCGAAAAGGACCAAAATGTGAAGAATTGAACTAGGGCGTCGACGACGAGAATTTCCTGAGACTCCAGAATTGATTCATTAAGAAGGTCCACCGACGGCGCCCTTGAGGCCGCCGATGGCGAGCTCGGCGGTTATGCCCAATCAGGCTTTGGATAAGGCCAACTTTTGAAGGGTTGCTTAGGCAACTCTTGAAAAAACTCATCCACAACTTTTAAAGAATGTTTTGGTCAAAAATTGGGGGGGCCTAGAGGATTCTAGAGTTCCTGGAGGTTATAAAGGTTCTATTAGTGTTTGCTAGAGTGTAAAAATTGTGACGAATTCTTCGAGAGATTATAAGAGTGGAGGGAAAGTGAGAGATTTCTTCCTCCTTGCTACTTCAAAGAGGAATTCTGTGTACGGTTAGATTGTGAGGAATTCTTTGAGAGATTGTAAGAGTGGAGGGAAAGTGAGAGATTTTTTTCTCCTTGCTGCTTTGAAGAGGAATTCTGTGTGCTGTAAAGAAAGGAAGAGATTCAGAGGAACTTCGAGGAGTTCTCCTAGGGAGAAATTAGAGATAAGTTTATTTATTATTGTAGTTTGTATGACTTTGATTTTATATATGAATTTTTAGTTTTGTTGTGCTTTCCCCATGAGATCTGAGTAGTTTTCTCTATCTTTCTCCTTGTCTTGAGATCTGTGAAATGGTGATTTGAATTGGTGAAGCCATGAAAATGTTTAAGAAACTGTGATGATATTTTCACTTCGATCTTAATTTACTTTCAATCTGTCCAATTGATTTGTTAAAATATGTTGAGATTTATAACTAATATGAAGATTACATCCAAGATTCAGGGAGGTCAAAGCCCTTGGAAGTTGGGTGCAAATAAATAGGGAAATAATATTATCAGGCATAGAATTGAAGATTTTAGAGTGACAGACTAAAATCCACAATTTGGTCCTATCGTTTGGGTGCTGAAGTGTAGATGTTAGCCCTCAGGCGAGAGGAGTGTGGGAGCTCCGAAGTGAGATCCGGTATCCTTCCAGCCTAGCCCCAGATTCAGTAAATAAGCGTAGGATTAGTCAATGTTCTTTATGCATTAAAGGGTAAAGAATAGGTATGCTCCTATTTGGCACAATACAATTTGAACTGATTCACTTTATTCGCCTAGCTGCAGAATCAGTAACCAAGCATAGGATTGTTCAATGTTTGTTATGCCTGGACCGATGCAGATTCAGTAAACAAGCGTAGGATTAATCAATGTTCTTTATGCCTGGACCAAAGGGTAACACGCAGATTCAGTAAACAAGTGTAGGATTAGTCAATGTTTTTTATGCCTGGACCAAAGGGTAAAGAATAGTCAGTAAACAAGCGTAGGATTAGTCAATGTTCTTTATGTCAGGACCAAAGGGTAAAGAATAGGTGCCTATTTGGCACAATATAATTTGAACCAATTCACTTTATCCATTCACTATAATTTCTTGACAGGGAGAAACTATTTGGCACAATATTAAATTGACTGATTCACTTTATCCATTCACTATAATTTCTTGACAAAGAGAAGGATGCTTTCTTATATATTAAATATCACATTTAAACCTTCATTAGTATCATTAGTCATTTAATAGTTATTAAAATTACATATTTATTTCAATTGCTTATTAGTGACAGATAAGCAAATTGAACTTCGTTGTAGTGATTAAAGTATTACTTTTTCTAAAACCTTAGTTCGTAGTTCTAAACTTAGCCTATTAGTGACAGATAAGCAAATTAAACGTCGTTGTTGTGATTAAAGTATTGCTTTTCTAAGGTCTTAGTCCATAATTCTAAACTACCTCCTGTGGGATCGATATCTAGGACTCCATTAGAGCCCTATATTACTTGAGCAATATGTATACTTGTGTTGACATCGATATCTAAGATTTGCTTTTCTAAAATCTTAGTTCGTAGTTCTAAAGTTACTCCCTATGGGATCGATATCTAGGACTCTATTGGAGCCCTATATTACTTGAGTGATACATATACTTGCTGTGGGATCGATATCTAGGACTCCATTAGAGCCCTATATTACTTGAGCGATACATATACTTGTATCGATATCTAGGACTCCATTAGAGCCTTATATTACTTGAGCGATACGTATACTTGCGTTGACAAGTGTGACTTTACAATTATTGAATATTTATTTCGTCCATATTTATTGAATCTATAACTGTTATTAAGGATTTGGTACAGTTGCTGATGAAGTAAATCTTTTAGCAACAGTATTAAATACTTATATTTTTAAGCATATATAAAGTCGTGGTAAGATGGTTAGGACCATTCAATGTGATTAAAGTCTATCATTATGAAACTGTAGTTAGTAAAGATCCTAAAACTAGAAAGATATTTAAGATTAATGGGAATCGATTGAAATATTGTTATGAAGGACACATGCCACAATATAAATCGGGCTACCTTTGTTAAACCAAGCACTTTGTGGGAGGCAACTCATATTTATCTATTTAAATATAAATCTAAATATCTTATTGTTATGTTTAATAAGTGTTTTATATATTAGGAAATAATAATATTTTTGAATCCTACACAATTTTGTATATCATAAATTTAGATAAATATTGGTATTGGAAGAAAATTTTGAATTGAATTGAACCAAAAAAAGAAGAGACGCAATATTGGCCTCTGGCACTGACGACGCTCGTCTACTTAAGACATTGCACTGACAGCACCATTCGGAGCGCTAACGGCGTCCCGAGCAATTTCTGTGGTTCAGGAAAAATTTGGCAGACTTTGGCGGGATTGCACTCCAAAATAATCTTCGAGAGGTGTTTTTCAAGGCTTGAAAACTGCCTTGAAAGACTAGAAACTTCCAAATTTTGAAATCCATGGCTTCCAATTCCAGAAATACTTCAAGGCATAGAGTTTTCAATTGAAGAAATTTTATCAGTTTTAATGCACAAAGATTATACGGCAAAGTCATCATGAAGAAGAGACTTATCATGGAGATAGGCTTTATCAATCATGGATTGAGTAATTCAAGTTCACATATTGAGAAAATCATAGTACTGAGACGTTAGAAAGTTCTATGCTACACTACCGCTGCATTTGCTGTACGAGTGGTAAAGGCATTCAAAGTTAACTTACACAAAATTACCCAAGCAGCCATCTTCGTTCGAGGTAAGGCTGTACCATTTACTCTGCCTCAAATTAATGATTTGTATAAGATAGAAAGCATTTCAATCAGTCATTATACAAATTTTATCCCAACGAGAAATATGATGCGAGGTTTATACCAATTTTTGACGGATGAATATGATGATTGGGAAATCAGAGATAAGGGATACGTTAATATTTCAGCTTCACTGCTTAATCCATTATCTAAACAATGGCATTTCTTCATCTCTGCAAAATTACTCCCTACCATGAAGATTAGTAGAGTTACAAAAGAAAGTGCAATTTTTAACTATTACATTAAAATGGAAAAGCCTATTGATGTGTGATCAATTATTTTCAAATCTATTATAGGTATTTTTATGCATGGGCTTATATATGTACTGGGGCATCATTCTATAATTTTCTTACTTTGCAGTCAACCTCAAGTGCCATATGAAAGTTGGGAGAAATTATTATTACCCTGTGAGCCCATGATTCCTATTGATGAGAATTATAATGGGAATGGAAATGAAGCAATGGATATTATCTTAGATCATTCATCACATGTTTCAACAGCATTAATGCTTTATACAGTTGGAAGTTCAATAGCTTTAGAGAAGAAAATGAAGAAAATGGAAAGAGAACATCAGCGTATTATGAATGCAATAGTAAATCTTGACTACCTTTTTTATCACTTAGATTGGAGGATGAAGGAGAACTTGGATCATACTAGAACAATTGAAGTAGGTTTGGTGCAGATATTCAAGAAAAATAGATGGATCGATGAAAATTCGACTGATCAATTCCTGTACCGACCCTTCTACAATTTGTACGTCCATTACCAGTCTATTGGAGATAATAGAGGAGGAAAGAGTATTGAAGATGAAGCAGAATAATTGAAGAAGTTGGACTCTCTACTATTTTAAAAGTAATTATGTTTTTAATGTGATTATGTTCGATTTACTTTGCTTTAGAACTCTTATAATTTTATATATGTGTATAGTTTTGTGGCAGCATTCTGGTGTTGTGGCTTGATTTCGACGCTAAATTATAATTTAATTTGCTTTATGTATGTGTGAGTGTGATTAAAAATGTGTATTTATAAAAAATTAGATTTTCATATATAAAAGTTAGTTTGTTTGTGAAAATGATTGTTTGTGAATTATTTTAGGATGAATATTAGTGTTTAGAAAGACTAATTATACTTTGGAGTGAGTTGAAAGAAAATTGAAATTGTGAAAAGTGAAAAATATGAAATTTTTGGCACTGGCGCCGATGGCACCAGCATGGGCACCGACAATGCCCTCGACCTGAAAGTACCCAGACCCCTTAAAATTTTGCAATTTGCACAGTAAAAAACACCAATTTTACCCCATCATTTACCTTCAATATCCAGTTTGTGCACTTATGGGTTACTAGTGCATGGATTTGAGGCAATTTGAAGGCAAAAGAAGTTCAGATTTTATCTTCTCTCGGTAAGAGCTACACTTTGAACTCAAAATTTTTTATTTTCACCTAAGATTTATCTTACATTGCCGAGATCCAAAATTTTGAAAGTTTTGGGAAGATTTTTGAGAAAATCCTTTGGTGAAGAACCTTACTTAGCAGATTTAAGTTTAGAACGTTCCACATTGCGATTTTTTGGACTTTTAGGAATTTATTTGGATTTTTAAAATTTTTCTTAAATTAGCATGGCACTGAGAATGAGCGAGGGAAAGAGGAAAGTAGATTTTGATGTTCAAAATTTTGTTAACTACGAGGATAACATTTGTTTTAATAGTATGTTTTCAACAAAGAAAGTAATTCCGGATCGAGCATTTACATATCCGGGTGGAGAAGTCGAAAGAGTAATCGTTGCTCGGTAGTGGAAGAATTTTTTTCCCTTACTATTGAAGCTATTATTGGTATAGTGATGGAGTTCTATGCTAACTTTAAGGAAACTTCTTGGGACTACGTTTTTGTTCGTGGAAAAATGGTGGAATTTCCACCAAGAAGAATTAATGAATTTCATCAGTTAGAGGACGTATATAGCTGTCAGTACAAATCATTTTCTGCTAAAAATGAGGCCTTAGATGAAGTTATTTCTTTTCTTACTGATGGAAGAGAAGTTTGGAAGGTGAAGTATAATGTTAAAATACACTTCCCTCTTTCTATGTTAAATGTAGTATCTAAAACCTGACACTACATTTTATCTGCTAAAATGATACCAAGAATCATCATAGCAAGGCTACAAAGGATAGAGCCATCCTGAACTTCTGTATCCAACAGATGAGAAGGATAGATGTAAGCCCTATTGTTTACATAAACACTCATTCTATTGCTTTGGGTGAGACTACTGGTGGATTAGCACACCCTGCCCTGATCTTCACACTATGTGAACAGGCAGGAGTTAATTTTGGAATGCATGAGGAGAGGATTGAACCTCTAAAACCTATTGGACCTGCAAATATTAAAACTTATGAATCTCATGTTGGATGGTGATCTGGAAGTAGGAGTAGGGATAGTCCTTCTACTTTTAGTACCCGTACTCTCTAGGGACTTATGGAGCAACTAATGATCCAACAAAGAGATATCTTGAGGATGGAAAACGTAATGGAAAATATGGAGGCCGGAAATGCACATCCTGGTGATTTTACAAGAAAAAATTTTAGTATGATGCTGCTTATGATGATACGATGGTTAGATACATGAGTGGTGACCACTCAGTTCTATTTCTTAGTCACCCTGTCTTTACCCCGTATCAGCAGCAAAACGTTGATGTAGAAGAAGATGATGACTGGTGATGTTTTAGTTTGATCTTTTTTTTAGTTTGTAGTTGGTTGTACTTTATTTTTGTTGTTGTTTGTTTTTAGAATGTGATACTTTGCTTTATTTTAGATGTTATGTTGTATTGTGAACAGTAGGATTGTAAAATTGTTCTTACATTGGAATTTATTTTAGCACTGTTGTTAGTTCTTAGTACTTTGTTGATGTATTTGTAGTTAATTCTTTCTCAGCAATTTTTTTTATATGTATTATGTGTTATTTAAAGTTTTAAGTCTTGTGGCTTTTCTTATTAGCACATATTTCAAAGTTAAGTTTCAATATCAGATTCTTCAACAAGTAAGTCTTTTCCTTATATATTAAATATTTTCTTTCACCCTATATGTTTTTAAGTTTTTCATGCAAAATCTTTTAAAAATTTAAGTTTGGGGGGGAACAAAAATTCCTTTTTAAAGAAAGAAACTTAATTTTATTTGTCCTTAATTAGCTATACTTTCTAAATTTTTAGATTTAACATGACCTTTGGTATTAGAGGGTAACTTTAGATAACTGTATTTGTGTTTCTAAATATATATAAGTAAACTTAAGTAAACATTTTCAATAATAAAGGTTAATTTTAGAGATAAAGATATTTGGTATGAGAGAATAAGACTATGTTTTTCTATTGTAAGTACTGGAATTTGTATTTTTAAAATATTTAAAATATTAGAGATTCATGTAAAAAGAAAAAAAAAACTTTATGAAAAATCTCTAAACTAATAAAAATTTATAAAGTGAAGGAATGTGAAAAGTTTTTAACTTTAAGAAGAGGATAGTGAAGTTCAAAATCATTAAAGGCTATCCAGATATAGTAATCCTCACATAACGAAAAAAGAAGAGAAGAAAAAAAGAAAAAGGATTGAAAATGATCCTGAAAGAAAAGAAAAGAAACGAAAGAAAACAAAAAGATGTGAGGAGAAGCTTGAGGAGATGCCTAAGCAAAAATTGGCTTCACTTGAATCAACTTAAAGAAGAAGGCTTGGCTACATTCTCTAAACTTATATTTAAGTATTAGCATATTTACTACAAAATTCTCATGAAGTTCTTTTTCATATGGATATTCTAAGTGGCTTTAACATAACAATTTGCAATTTTCCTTTAAAAGAATAGAGAATCAAAAATCTTAAACTTAACTGCTAGATATTTTAATACCTTTAGTATTAACTGGAGCTATTTTAAATTTTTCTTAAGTTATGTTATTGTATTTAGTGGACTAAAATATGGAAATCTAGAAGTTAAAACTCTTTTCCATGAGTCATATTTTGATGTAGTAAAGGAGTTACTTGAGGACAAGTGACATTTAAGTTTATGGGATTTTGATGCACCAAAAATATATGTATATTTAGTCCTATATTTTTACTTATTTTTGGTTATATTGCGCTTTAAAGGAAGATACTTTTTATGTTTTATTGTAGGCTATTTATTTTTAAGACTTGAAGCAAAAAAAAAAAAAAACAAAAATGATGGAATTTGGAGTCAAAATGGCGTTTTTGAAGAAATACTCAGCGCCAAAGAGGTAGACCTATAGAACAGAGGCCAAAATTTCCTCAGTGCCGACGGCGCCAGGAGCAGCACCGATGGCACCATTTGAAAGAGAGCATGGAATTAATTCACTGGTCACTAGCGCCGACGACGCCAATGTCGGTTCAAGACCGATTTCTAGAAGATTCGCCAAATTTGGATGCTTTTTGAAGAGTTTTTGGATGCACTATTGGAAAATTGACATTAGGCTCCATTTAGAGCAAAAATTGATAAGAAAAATCTCTCTTCCACTCCCCCCAACCACTTAAAGTCCATTAGTCATTTATTTCTTTAGATTTTTGAGTTTTTATGGTGACTTTATATGTGAATTCTTTTCTAAGAGCTGTTAGAGAGGGAGAGAAGTGAGAGATTTCTTCTTTTTTACATCTTCTAAGAGAGAATCATGAGTATTGTAAAGAGAGACCACAAGGGATTTGCTTTGAGAAAGAGTTTCAGATAAGTGTTGTTTGTTTATTATTGTTATATGAACTTTCTTTTATATATGAAATTTATGTTTTGTTGTATCTTTCTCATAAAGTCTGAGTAGTTTTCTTTATCTTTCTCCCTACTCTGAGATATGGTTAAATGAAGAGATAATTTGGATGTGTCAATTTTAAAATATAAAACAAAATGTGATGGTATTTCAACTCCGTTCTTAATTTAATTTTCAATCTAACCAATTGAAATATTAAAATATGTTGTGAAAGATATGATCTGGGCATTGGAGTATGAGTTCAACAACAGTGTGAGAATCACATTTAATTCCATGGAGGAGTATTTTGTTCATGGAATTGAGTGCAAATAAATAGGGAAATATACATTATTGGGCGTAGAATTAGAGATTTTAGGGTGAGAGACTAAAATCCTCAATTTGGTCTTAGTGTTTAAGAACTAAAGCTAGTGTTAGCCATCAAGGAAGGGAAGTGGAAGCTCTGGAGTGAGAGCCAGTATCCTCCCAGCCTAACCATGGATTTAGGGACTAAACCTGAGATTAGTCAATGATTCTCCGTGACACTGAATTAGGGTAGAGAATTAAAATTTCTCCTATTTGGCACAATACATATTTAAACCATTTATCTCATCTCATTTTACCAAGAACTCATTGAAGTGGGAAAGATGCTTCTTCATATTAGATAACTTCATCACATAAACATAGTTTGGTAGTTACTATTTAAAATTTGCATTTCAGTTTTGTTATAAGATAATAATTTAGTTTTGATAGTACATCAAATATTCAAAATTAGTAACAATAATTTTATTTTATTGCTATGAATTTCCTAGTTAATTTATCATCTCAAATTTAAACCTTCCTCGTGGGATCGATATTTAGGGCTTAAACAAAAAGCCTTGTATTACTTGATAACGATACGTTTACTTACGTAGAATCCCTACCTAAATTGCTTAAATTTCTTATTCATAAAATAACACATCAATTTTTTGGCACGGTTGTAAAGCGGAGTGAACTTTATATACTTTGCACAACTATATCATCTGGATCAGTGTTGTAGAGGATGATGATGATTAGACTAGATATATAGTTTTGTTTGATTTTTAGTTTATGTACTCTTTTGAACTATTTATGGTGCAAACGTTCTATACTTTTTGTTGTGTTTAGAGTTGTATTAGTTGAGACTGTTAGTTTTTATTATGTTTTTTTTTTCGTCAGACACTACTGTTGTGTATTTGTGTTTTTGTAAGTAGTTATTATGTTTTGTGGTAGTAATTTTATTAATTGTGTTGTTTGTTGTAGTTAGTTAGTCTGTGTTGAACTTAATTCTAGAGATTAGGAAGGTTTAAGAATACAGCTAACTTGTTACTTAAAAAGTGCATGTTTAAAATTTACAATTTACTACCAGATATTTTACTTTATGTTGCAGTTATGCATGTTTGTTAGTGTGTTTGTTTGCTTTTATGTTATACTCCACTCTATAGAAGTCTAATGAATCTCTAAATATTGAGAAAATTAAAAATTGATCAATTTTATTTTCATTCCTATTTTAAATTTTTATACTTGTATATTTAGGATGTAGAAATTCTGGCTAGCATGTTATTTTTAGTTTTCATTCCTGCCAATATTTATATGTGCTACTAAAATGTTTTATTCTATTAAAAATTTAAATTTGTGGGAGGGATGAAAATTTTTCTTAAGACTTGAAATTTATTTGTTCACAAATGTATTTCAAATAAATTTGATTTTGATTTAAAAAAAATGATCATTTATATGAAGTTATATTAGGGAAGTAAATNTTATTTTTAATATATATATATATAAGTGTTTTTAGTTTAGTTTGAGCATTTTCTTTTTTAAGTGTATTGCTTATTTTTAATTACTTATTTTATTTTGTTTATGCTTAGTATAAGATCAGAAAACCTAGTACCTTACTATTGTTAATTAGAAAGAACTGTTAGAAAAATTCAAAAATAACAAAAAGAGAAAATCATTCTAACAAATGGTTTGCAACTCAAGTAATGTTGGAAATGAAAATGAACATCATCAGAGACCTTTAAGGGATTATGCTCATCCTACAGCAGATGAAATTCATTTGAGCATACAAAAGCCTGCTGTAACTGCCAATTCATTTGAGCTTAAACCTGTTATTATGCAAATGGTACAAAACAATCAGTTTGGAGGAATACTAAATGAAGATCCAAATTTACACCTTGCTAGTTTTCTAGAATTGTGTGCTACATTTCAATATAATGGAGTGTTGAATGATGTTGTCACACTCTAAATTTTTTCTTTTTTACTGAGGGATAAAGCGAAGATGTGATTAAACTCATTTAGCACCCGATCTATCAGAACTTGGTGAGATTTATCACAAAAATTTTTATCTAAATATTTCCCAACTTCAAAAATTGCTAAGCTTAGAAATGATATTACAACTTTTTGTTTGTTTGAAGGGGAGTCAATTTATGAAGCCTGAGAAAGATTTAAGGATCTTATTATGATGTGTCCACACCATGCGTTGTCAGATTGGTTAATAATTCAAACTTTTTATAATGGATTGGTTGGATCTCTTAGATCGATTATTGACGCTGCTACTGTTGGATCATTAATGTCAAAACTATTTGATGAAGCATATTCATTAATTGAAGAGATGGCTACTAATAATTTCAATGACCCTCAGAAAGGGTAGATCCAAAAAGAGTAGCCAGTGTTCATAATTCTGATGCAATATCTATATTAGTTTCTCAAATAGATGACAGTGGCATTTGTTTATTATGATGTTGCAAATTATCTATATAATTTAATAAAAATTCCTATGACACGTGGCTGCAAGTTTAACCCCGTGACCCGCATTCCTTGCATATGTATTACCACGCTGCCCCTCTCGACCCCCATGCTCCCTCTCTCATGTCTCATCAACCCTAGGTGCCTGCCTCTCTCAATCTCTCTCGTGAACCCTGGGTACTCATACACCTAAAATATATAGTGTTTTTAGACACATTTTTATACCTATTTTTAAGATATTGCTCTTTAATGGAAGATATTTTTGTGTTTTTCTTACAAATACAGGTAAAAAGGGTGAAAAATGCTTAAAAAGTGAAAAGGATCAAATTTGGAGCAAAAAGGTGAAAATTGTGCAAAAGAGTTTTGGCCCCTAAGCGCCAGATCCGGCGCTTAAGTGCCTGTTAAACAAAGAAGGCCAATCCTAAGTGCCAAAGGCCCTGCGCTTAAGCGCTAGTGGCAGTTATTGAGTGAGTAAATTTGGTTTTTACAAATTTTGAAAAGGTTTTTGAGGCACCCATTGGCTTAATAGGTGGTTATAACCACCATGGACGAATATTATCATGAAATGATGCATCTCTTGGTGAAATACATCGAATATAGACATATTTTAAAGAGAAACTAAGACACCTTTTGGAAAATTATAAAAGAAAGAAGATTGGGACTTTGAAAGAGGTCCTGAAAGTATTGGAAGTTTTGAAAGTTCTCATTTGGGAGTCAGTTCGGAGAGATTTTCAGGCACCACTTTTACTTTTATTTTATCCTGTTTGTTATTTTATTTTGAGTGATTGTAAAGAGAACAGAATCAAAATTTGATTGGTCTAGTAGATTAAATACTGCACTCTGGACATACAAAAATGCTTATAAGACTCATATTGGAATGTCTCCATATAGACTTATTTTTGGAAAAACGTGCCACTTACTAGTAGAATTGGAACATAAAGCATTTTTTACAATTAAGAAATTTAATTTTAATCTAAAGCATGCTGGTGAGAAAAGATTATTGCAATTCTATGAACTTGAGGAGATAAGAAATAAAGCATATGATAATGCAAAAATCTATAAAGAAAAACTAAAAATATGGCATGATCGGAAGGTTATAAAAAAAATTGAACCTGGACAAGAAGTTCTATTATATAATAGTAGATTCAACAGGAAAAATGAAATTTAGATGGTTAGGACCATTCAATGTGATTAAAGTCTATCATTATGAAGTGTAGTTAGTAAAAATCCTAAAACTAGAAAGATATTTAAGGTTAATGTGCATCGATTGAAACATTATTATGAAGGACACATGCCACAATTTAAAAAAATTTTGATGTTGAGTCATCCTGATTAAACAATGGTACATCGGGCTGACGACGTTAAACCAAGCACTTTGTGGGAGGAAACTCATATTTATCTATTTAAATATAAATCTAGATATCTTACTATTATGTTTAATAAGTGTTTTATATATTAGGAAATAATAATATTTTTGAATCCTACACACTTCTATATATCATAAATTAAGATAAATATTGGTATTGGAAGAAAATTTTGAATTGAATTGAACCAAAAAAAGAAGCGACGCAATATTGGCCTCTAGCACCGACGGCGCCAGAATGATCGCCAACGGTGCTCGTCTACCCAAGCCATGGCACCGACAGCTCCATCGGGAGTGTTGACGGCGTCCCGAGCAAATTCTGCAGTTCAAGACAAATTTGGCAGACTTTGTCGGGATTGCACTCCAAAATAATCGCCAAGAGGTGTTTTTCAAGGCCTAAAAACTTCCTTGAATGACCAGAAACTTCCAAATTTTGAAATTCATGGCTTCCAATTCTAGAAATACTTCAAGGTATGGAGTTTTCAATTGAGGAAAGTTTATCAGTTTTGATGCACAAAGATTATACAGCAAAGTCATCACGAAGAGGAGACTTATCAAGGAGATATGCTTTGTCAATCATGGACTGAGTAATCCAAGTTCACAGATTGAGAAAATCATAGTACAGAGAAGTTAGAAAGTTCTATGCTACACTACCGCTGCAGTTGTTGTATGAGTGGAAAAGGAATTCTATGTTAACTTAGATGGAATTACCCAAGGAGTCGTCTTCGTTTGAGGTAAGGCTGTACCATTTACTCTGCCTCGAATTAATGATTTGTATAAGATAGAAAGCATGTCAATCAGTCATTATACAAATTTTATCCCAGCGAGAAATATGATGCGAGATCTATACCAATTTCTAATGGATGAAAATGATAATTAGGAAATCAGAGATGAGGGATACATTAGTTTTTCTGCTTCACTGCTTAATCCAATATCTAAAAGTGGCATTTATTCATCTCTGCAAAATTACTTTCTGCCATGAAGATTAGTAGAGTTACAAAAGAAAGTGCAATTTTTAACTATTACATTCAAATGGAAAAGCCCATTGATGTGGGATCAATTATTTTCAAATCTATTATGGGTATTATTATGAATGGGCCTATATATGTACTGGGGCATCATTCTATAATTTTCTTACTTTGTAGTAAATCTCATGTGCCATATGAAAGTTGGGAGAAAGTATTATTACCTTGGGAGCCCATCATTCCTATTGATGAAAATTATATTGGGAATGGAAATGAAGCATTAGATATTATCTTGGATCATTCATCACATGTTTCAATAGCATTAATACCGTATGCAATTGAAAGTTCAATAGCTTTGGAGAAGAAAACAAAGAAAATTAAAAGAGAACTTCAGTGTATTATGAACGCAATAGGAAATCTTAACTACCTCTTTGATCACTTAGATTGGAGGATGAAGGAGAACTTGGATCATACTGGAACAATTGATGCAGGTTTGGTGCTGATGTTCAAGAAAAATAGATGGATCGATGAAAATTTGACTGATCAATTCCTGTACCGACCCTTCTACACTTTGTATGTTCATTACCAGTCTATGGGAGATAATAGAGGAGGAGAGAGTATTGAAGATGAAGCAGAATAATTGAAGAAGTTAGACTCTCTACTATTTTAAAAGTAGTTATGTTTTTAATGTAATTATGTTGGATTAACTTTACTTTAGAACTTTTATGATTTTAATTATGTGTATAGTTATGTGTCAGCAATCTGGTGTTGTGGCTTGATTTCAACGGTGAATTATAATTTAATTTGCTTTATGTATATGTGAGTGTGATTAAAAATGTGTATTTATAAAAATTTGGATTTTCATATATAAAAGTTAGTTTGCTGTTGCTTGTGAAAATGATTGTTTGTGAATTATTTTAGCATGAATATTAGTGTTTAGAAAGACTAATTAGACTTTGGAGTGAGTAGAAAGAAAATTGAAATTTTGAAAATTGAAAAATATGAAATTTTTGGCACTGGCGCCGATGGCGCCAACATAGGCACCGACAACGCCCTTGACCTGAAAGTACCTAGACCCCTTAAAATTTTGCAATTTGCACAGAAAAAACACCATTTTTACCTCATTATTTACCTTCAACCTTCGGTTTGTGCAATTAGGGCTTACTAGTGCTTGGATTTGAGGCGATTTGAAGGCAAAAGAAGTTCGGATTTAATCTTCTCTCGGTAAGAGCTACACTTTGAACTCAAAATTTTTTATTTTCATCTAGGATTTATCTTACATTGCCGAGATCCAAAATTTTGAAAGTTTCGGGAAGATTTTGGGAAAATCCTTTGGTGAAAAACTCTTACTTAGCAGATTTAAGTTTAGAACGTTCCACATTGCAATTTTTTGGAATTTTAGGAATTTATTTGGATTTTTAAAATTTTTCTTAGATTACCATGGCATCGAGAATGAGCTAGGGAAAGAGGAAAGTAGATTTTGATGATCAAAAGTTTGTCAACTGCGAGGCTAACATTTGTTTTAATAATCTGTTTGCAACAAAGAAGGTAATTCTGGATCGAGCATTTAAAAATCCGGGTGGAGAAGTCGAAAGATTAATCGTTGCTTTGGCAGTGGGAGAATTTTTGTAACTTTACTGTCGAGGCTATTATTGGTATAGTGATGGAGTTCTATGCCAACTTTAAGGAAACTTCTGAGGACTACTTTTTTGCTCATGGAAAAATGGTGGAATTTACTCCAAGAAGAATTAATGAATTTTATCAGTTAGAGGACATATATAGCTGTCAGTACAAATCATTTTCTGCTAAAAATGAGGCCTTAGATGAAGTTATTTCTTTTCTTACTAATGGAAGAGAAGCTTGGAAGGTGAAGAATAATTTTAAAGTACGCTTCCCTCTTTCTATGTTAAATGTAGTATCTAAGGCCTGACACTACTTTTTATCTGCTAAAATGATACCAACAAATCATCATAGCGAGGTTACAAAGGATATAGCCATCCTGAACTTTTGTTTCCAACAGATGAGAAGGATAGAGATGGGCTCTATTGTTTACAGAAACACTCATTCTATTGTTTTGGGTGAGACTATTGGTGGATTAGCACACCCTGCCCTGATCTTCACACTATGTGAACAGGCAGGAGTTGACTTTGGAATGAATGAGGAGAGGATTGAACCTCTAAAACCTATTGGGCCTGCAAATATTAAAACTTATGAATCTCATGTTGGATGGTGATCTGGAAGTAGGAGTAGGGATAGTCCTTCTACTTTTAGTACCTGTACTCTCCAAGGACTTATGGAGCAACTAATGATCCAATAGAGAGATAACTTGAGGATGGAAAACATAATGGAAAATATGGAGGCCAGAAATGCACATCCTGGTGATTTTACAAGGCAAAAATTTTAGTATGATGCTGCTTATGATGATACGATGGTTAGATACATGAGGGGTGACCACTCAGTTCAGTTTTCTAGTCACCCTGTCTTTACCCCGCATTAGTAGAAAAACTTTGATGTAGAAGAAGATGATGACTTTTGATGTCTTAGTTTGATCTTTTGTTTAGTTTGTAGTTGGTTGTACTTTATTTTTGTTGTTGTTTGTTTTTAGAATGTGATACTTTGCTTTATTTTAGATGATATGTTGTATTGTGAACAGTAGGATTGTAAAACTATTTTTACATTGGAAATTATTTTAGTATTGTTGTTAGTTCTTAGTACTTTGTTGATGCATTTGTAGTTAATTCTTTCTCAACAAATTTTTTTAATATGTATTATGTGTTATTTAATGTTTTAAGTCTTGTGGCTTTTCATATTAGCACATATTTCAAAGTTAAGTTTCATATTAGAACCTTTAACAAGTAAGTCTTTTCCTTATATATTAAATGTTTTCTTTCACCCTATATGTTTTTAAGTTTTTCATGCAAAATCTTTTAAAAGTTTAAGTTTGTGGGGGAACAAAAATTCCTTTTTAAAGAAAGAAACTTAATTTTATTTGTCATTAATTAGCTATACTTTCTAAAGTTTTAAATTTAACATGACCTTTGGTATTAGAGGGTGACTTTAGATAACTATATTTGTGTTTCTAAATATTTTAGTAAACTTAAGTAAAAATTTTCAATAATAAAGGTTAATTTTAGAGATTAAGATATTTGGTATGAGAGAAAAAGACTATGTTTTTCTATTGTAAGTACTGGAATTTGTATTTTGAAGTATTAAAAATCTTAGAGATTCAAGTAAAAAGAAAAAAAAAACTTTATGAAAAATCTATAAACTAATAAAAATTTATAAAGTGAAGGAATGAGAAAAGTATTTAACTTTAAGAAGAGGATAGTGAAGTTCAAAGTCATTAAAGGCTGTCCAGATATAGTAATTCTCACATAACAAAAAAAGAAGAGGAGAAAAAAAAAGAAAAAGGATTGAAAATGATCCTGAAAGAAAAGAAAAGAAATGAAAAGAAAAGAAAAAGATGTGAGGAGAAGTTGAGGAGATGCCTAAGAAAAAATTGGCTTCACTTGAATCAACTTAAAGAAGAAGGCTTGGCTACATTCTCTAAACTTATATTTAAATATTAGCATATTTACTACTAAATTTTCATGAAGTTCTTTTTCATATGGATATTTTAAGTGGCTTTAACATAACAATTTGCAATTTCCCTTAAAAAGAATAGAGAATCAAAAATCTTAAACTTGACTACTAGATATTCTTATACCTTTAGTATTAACTGGAGTTATTTTACATTTTTCTTAAGTTATGTTATTGTATTTACTGAACTAAATAATGGAAATCTAGAAGTTAAAACTCTTTGTCATGAGTCATATTTTTATATAGTAAAGGAGTTACTTGAGGACAAGTGACATTTAAGTTTATGGGATTTTGATGCACCAACAATATTTGTATATTTAGACCTATATTTTATACTTATTTTTTGTTATATTGCGCTTTAAAGGAAGGTATTTTTCATGTTTTATTGCAGGTTGTTGATTTTTAAGACTTGAAGCAAAAAGAAAGCAAAAATGATGGAATTTGGAGTCAAAATGGCGTTTTTAAAGAAATACTCAGCGCCGACGACGCAGACCTATAGAACAGAGGCCAAAATTTCCTCAATGTCAATGGCCCCAGGAGCAGCACCGACGGCGCCATTTGAAAGAGAGCATGGAATTAATCCACGGGCCACTGGCGCCGACGGTGCCAATGTCGGTGCAAGACTGATTTCTAGAAGATTCGAAGAATTTGGATGCTTTTTGAAGATTTTTTGGATGCACTATCGAAAAATTGACATTAGGCTCTATTTAGAGCAAAAATTGATCAGAAAAATCTCTCTTCCACTCCCCCCAACCACTTAAAGTCCATTAGTCATTTATTTTTTTAGAGTTTTGTGTTTTTGTGGTGAGTTTAAATGTGAATTCTTTTCTAAGAGTTGTCAGAGAGGGAGAGAAGTGAGAGATTTCTTCTTCTTTAGATCTTCTAAGAGAGAATCAAGTGTATTGTAAAGAGAGAAAGAATTCAAGAGAGGCTACAAGGGATTTGCTTTGAGAAAGAGTTTCAGATTAGTGTTGCTTGTTTATTATTGTTGTATGAACTTTCTTTTGATATATGAAATTTTTGTTTTGTTGTATCTTTCTCATGAAGTCTGAGTAGTTTTCTTCATCTTTCTCCCTACTCTGAGATATGGTGAAATGAAGAGATAATTTGGATGTGTCAATTTTAAAAAATAAAATAAAATGTGATGGTATTTCAACTCCTTTCTTAATTTACTTTTTGATCTTGCCAATTGAAATGTTAAAATATGTTATGAAACATATGGTCCGAGCAATAGAGTATGAGTTTTACAACAGAGTGCGAATCACATTTAGTTCAATGGAAGAGTTTTAGTTCATGGAATTGAGTGCAAATAAATAGGAAAATATACATTGTTGGACGTAGAATTAGAGATTTTAGGGCGACAGACTAAAATCCCCAATTTGTTCTTAGTGTTTAAGAACTAAAACGAGCATTATCCATCAGAGGAAGGAAAGTGGAAGCTCTGGAGTGAGAGCCAGTATCCTTCCAGCCTAACCGTGGATTTAAAGACTAAACCTGAGATTAGTCAATGATTCTCTATATTGCTGAATCAGGGAAGAGAATTAAAATTGCTTGTATTTGGCACAACTCATATTTAAACCATTTATCTCATCTCATTTTATCAAGAACTAATTGTAGTGGTAAAGATGCATCTTCATATTAGATAACTTCATCACATAACATTGTTTGGTAATTTCTGTTTAAACTTTGCATTTCAATTTTGCTAGTAGATAATAATTTAGTTTTGATAGTACATCAAATATTAAAAATTAGTGATAGTAATTTTCCTTATTGATATGAATTTCCTAGTTAATTTATCATCTCAAATTTAAACCTTCCTCGTGTGATCGATATTTGGGGCTTAAACAGAAAGTCCTGTATTACTTGATAACGATACGTTTACTTGCATAGAATCCCCACCTAAATTGCTTAAATTTCTTATTCATAAAATAGCACATTAAGTTTGTGGCACGGTTGTAAAGCGGAGCCAACTTTATATACTTTGCACAACTATATCATCAGGATCAGTGCTGCAGAGGATGAGGATGATTAAACTGAATATATAGTTTTGTTTGATTTTTAGTTTATGTAGTGTTGTGAACTGTTGATGGTGTAGATATTATATACTGTTTGTTGTTTTTAGAGTTGTATTTGTTGAGACTGTTAGTTTTTATTATGTTTTTTTTTTTCAGACACTACTGTGATGTATTTGTGTTTTTGTAAGTAGTTATTATGTTTTTTGGTAGTAATTGTATTAATTGTGTTGTTTGTTGTAGTTAGTTAGTCTGTGTTGAACTTAATTCTAGAGCTTAGGAAGGTTTAAGAATATAGCTAAATTGTCACTTAAAAGGTGCACGTTTAGAATTTACAATTTACTACCAGATATTTTTTTTTATGTTGCAGTTATGCATGTTTATCAGTGTGTTTGTTTGATTTTATGTTATACTCCACTATATAGAAGTTTGATGAATCTCTATATGTTGAGAAAATTAAAATTTGATCAATTTAATTTTCACTCCTATTTTAATTTTTTATACTTGTACATTTAGGATGTAAAAATTCACACTAGGAAGTTATTTTTAGTTTTCATTCCTGCTAATATTTATATGTCCTACTAAAACGTTTTATTCTATTAAAAATTTAAATTTGTGGGAGGGATGAAAAATTTTCTTAAGACTTGAAATTTATTTGTTCTCAAATGTATTTTTCAAATAAATTTGATTTTGATTTAAAGAAAAATGATCATGTATATGAAGTTATATTAGGGAAATAAAATTTTTAGTATAAAAATGAGTAAGAGAATTTAGTTAAAATTTATGGTAATGAAGAAAAACTTAAAGGTAAATTTTTTTAGTGTAGAAATGATAAATATTGTGTAACTATCTTTAGAAGGAGAAATTGTAGTTTTGAAAAATGTAGAAGTGTTAGACTTTTATTTTCAAAACTTAAATTTCTTTTATTAAAAATAATTTTCAAAACTATTATTATGTTTTTAAGTAAAGGAAATATATCAACTCTTTACTTTAGGAAAGGAAGAGTAGAATTCAAAATCATTAAAGGCCTATCCAGATATAGTAATTCTTGCCAGGAAAAAAAGAAAAAATAAATAATAAAAAGAGAAAAAAAAGAAAAAGAAGAAGAAAATAAAATTTGAAAACACGAGAAGAAGCTTCAGGATTAGTGCCTAATCAAAATTGGTTCCACATCTAGNTTAGTGTGGAAATGATAAATATTGTGTAACTATCTTTAGAAGGAGAAATTGTAGTTTTGAAAAATGTAGAAGAGTTAGACTTTTATTTTCAAAATTTAAATTTCTTTTATTGAAAATAATTTTCAAAGCTATTATTATTTTTTTATGTAAAGGAAATATATCAACTCTTTACTTTAGGAAAGGAATAGTAGAATTCAAAATCATTAAAGGTCTATCTCTATAGTAATTTTTGCGAGAAAAAAAAAGAAAAGAAAAAAAATAATAAAAAGAGGAAAAAAAAAGAAAAAGAAAAAGAAAATAAAATTTGAAAATGGGAGGAGAAGCTTGAAGATTAGTGCCTAATCAAAAATTGGTTCCACATCTAGTCTTTCTACAGTATAAGACTTGAGAAACTTATAAGCTTAAGGATAAAATATGATAAGTAAAATTATACTTAATAAAATTTTTTAATTGGAGATTATAGAATACCTAAACTCTATAATTGGAGAATCTACAATTTTTTTGAACTTGATAGAAACTCATATTTTCATATTTCTTAACATTAAAAATTTCTAAACTCTAAGTTGGTCTCTTTTATTAATATTTTTTTTGAATTGGACTAGTATATTTCTACATTACAAAATTTAGAAACTCCTAAAGAAACTCATATACATCATCTACTTATTTATTTTTTAAAAGATTGAAGTGTCACTTCAGGACAAGTATCATTTTATGTTTGGGGGAGTTTGATACACCTAAAATATATAGTATTTTTGTACACATTTTTATACCTATTTTTTGAGATATTGCTTTTAATGAAAGGTATTTGTGTGTTTTTATTGTAAGTATAATAAAATAGATGAAAAATGGTAAAATGAGTGAAAAAGAATAAAATTTGGAGCAAAACAAGGCGCAAAAATGAACTGAGGCGCCTAAGCACCCTGTACTGGAGCTTATGTGCCAGTTATACAAAGAGAGTCGTGCCTAAGTGCCACGTGCCCCGCACTTAAGCGCCAGAAGTTGTTATTTGATGATTCATTGAATTAACATGAATTTTTGAAGAGGTTTTTTAAGCAATCCTTGGTAAAAATGTGGGAAATAGTCCATGGACACGAAAATTCATTCAATTGGCTTTTGAATGGGGGCAACTTCTAGATAATTCATTGAATGAAGACATATTTTGAAGAGACACCAAGGCACCTTTTGGATTTTTATAAAAAAGACTTGGAACATCAAAAGGAAGAGGCCAGCCATCCAATCCCAACCCACAGCCATCATCCATCCAAGTAGTCGCCGCCACTGCTGCCGGCCACCTTTCTTTTTATTTTAAGTTTTAGTTTGTATTGTGAGTGAAGGAAGAGAATTCAAAAGAACTTCAAGACATTTCAAGGAGAGAATTTGAGATAAGTGTTTATCTTTTTTAATACATTTAGTTTTAATGTAGATCTCTTGTTTGTGTGGATGATTTCTACCTTTAAAATTATGTGTGGTTGTGTTTTCTCGATGGATTCTGAGTAGTTTTCTTTATTTTTTTCCTTAAATTGATAAGTAATAAAGTATAGAAAGGAATTTTTGTGAACTATTAGAATTTCATGCTGGAAGATTCATTTACTTCCTGATTTGGCTAATTAAGATGTTAAAATTTGTTGTGAGATCATGTAAGATCTGAGATGCTATTGTCTCAATAAACAAATTGTATGAATCACAATTGATTTCATGGATGAGAATGTATTTCAAGGGGTTGAGTGCAAATAAATAGGGAAATAAAATTTCATCGGTGTAGAATTAAAGGATTTTAGAGTCACAGGCTAAAGCCCCCAATTTGATTAATAGTTTTAGATTTTGATACGAGATATTAGCTCCCACGTGGAGGGAGAAAAGGAAACTTTAGAGTGAGAGCTAGTATCTTCTCTACTGATCCACAAAAATAATATACTATTTTCAGTACCCTTTTTTTGTCTATTTTTGGTGATATTGCACTTTAAAGAAGGTTATTTTTTTATTTTTGTTGCAAGTATTTCAATTTTTAGGCATTTGGAGCAAAAATGAAAAAAAGAGCAAAATTGGAGCAAAAACAACCAATTTCGGGTTTGGTGCATGATGTGCCAAAATCCAGAGCACTGGCGCATGATGCGCTTGACGTGACTTTTTCAAATTAAGACAATTTGAGATGAATTTTTGCGTGAATTTTCAAAGTGAAACTTGTTTTAAGCACCCCATGGAGTGATTCAATGCATGTGGACACTTTTGAAGGTTCCAATATGAAGGGATTGGACTCTTGGATCAAGTAGACACATCTTTTGAAATTTAAAGTTTTAACTTTTAAATTTTGGAGGGAATTGAGATTCTTTTGAGATGGAAAAGCCAGCCAACAAAAGAAAACCTCTAGATAGACTAGAAGGGGGGGACAAAGGAGGAGCTTTTCTTCTAGGGTTAGAAGAAGAGAGGGAAAGTGATATTTCTTCTTCATCACTTCTAAGAGGTAATTGAGAGAGATTGCAAAGAGAGAAAGGCTTGGAGGGAACTTCTAGGGATTTTCTTGGGAAAGATTGTGAGATAAGTTGTATTTTTTTTATTTCTTTTGTTTGTAATCTTATTTTCATATATGAAATCCTTATTTTATCGCATCCTTCTCATGAATTCTGAATAGTCTTCCTTATCCTTCTCCCTACTTTGAAGAAATGGTTTTGTGAAGAATTGATTTTGTTTTATACAGTTTTAAATGTCAATAATTTGTGATGATTTAAACTCCGATCTTCATTTACTTTTCGAGCTGGCCAATTGAAATGTTAAAATGTGTTGAGAATTATAAGTTCAGAAAAGGGGATATGATTTTTATAACAAAGGGAGAATCACATTTGATTTCATGGGAGATTATTTCATCTAAGGGATTCAGTGCAAATAAATAGGGAAATATACTTTGATAGATGTGGAATTGGAAGATTTTAAGGTGACATATTAGAGTCCCCAATTTGGTTCAGTTGATTAGAAACTAATGCGAGCATGTTATCCCTCAGAGGAGGGAGTGGTGGGAACTTTAAAGTGACAGTCGGTATCCTCCCACTCTAACCACGAAATTAGGCACCAAACTCTGGATTAGTCAATGTTCTTTATAGCGCTTGAAAGAGGGTAGAGAATATGATTGCTCCTATTTGACACAAAATAATCTTTAAATATTTTTACAATTAATTTCAATGTCATCACAATCCATATTTTCATTGTAAAGGGGAAGGATTTTTTCTCATACTTGAACTTTTGTCAACAAAAACCTTTATTTTATTTCAGCAGTTTACTTTTGAAAGTTTAGCATTCAGTTTAATTTACTTGTTATAATCGTACATCTGCATAGTTAGTAGCATTTCACTTAAGTAGTTTAATTTCAAACTTAGCACTTCTCTTTGTTTTTATATTATAATAGAAAATAAATAACTAGCTTATATATATTTCAAGCTTTCTTATGGGATCGATATCTAGGACTTCATTAAAGCCCTATATTACTTGAGCGATATGTATACTTGAATAGTATGTAAACAGGAAATGGGATTTTAAAGAGGTTTTTAACGATAAATTATTTTCATCAAAATTATATTATAGTTTGGGTTACATTATATCATTATTATTAAGCTTAACAAATTCCCATCGCATCAAATTTTTGGTGCTATTGCCGGGGAAGNTTTTGTGTTGTGAAAGTTTATTTGTGATAAGTACATCATTTAATCACTTAAAAATATGTCTATAATGATTGAGCGGATGTCGTTGAGGCTTGAAATTGATCAAAATCTAAAAATTCAGAAATTGAACAAAGTTAATAGAGCCCGCCGACGGTGCCCTCGACGCCACCGACGGCGGATTTTTCCCGAGAGTTATGTTCAAATTTCAATAAAGCGCGCTGACGACGTCGAACACCCTGCCGATGGCGAGCTCGCAAAGAAACACCTTTAATCACAATTTTGACCAGTCAACCACCACTATTCATCATCCCTTTCCTCCTAAAAATGTAATTTTTGACCTAGGGCTTGAGAGATGTTGGATTTAGAGTGATTTCAAGGCTTTTTAACACCAAATTTGATCATCTCTAGGTAAGAGCTTCACTATAAACTAAAAATATTTGATTTTCAACATGAATTTCTTTCACATTAAGGAGATCCAAAGAATTTGATAATGTGAAGAAAATATTGGGAAGTAATTCATGGAACTTAGTGTTGAACTCTTAGATTTACTTTTGGAAGCCATTATTTGAATATTTGAAGTATATTTTAGAATTTTTCTATAATTGTGATTAGATTGAAATGTCTCCTCGACAAAAGAGATGACTTGAGTTCGACGAGTCTCGCTTTATCAATGCAAAGGCTCAATCAAGATTTACTTCTGTATTTAAAGGAAGAAAATGCATACAAGATCGAGTTTTTTAGAGTTCGGGAGGAGAAATTGAATGAGGTATTACTGAGAGGAGGTGGGAAAACTTCTGTTACACCACCAATAAAGCTGTTGCAACTATTGTGAAGGAAGTCTATGCCAACGTATTCTATTTTTAAGATGGAATCGTTCAAGTGCGGGGATTTCCTGTTGAATTTAATGCCGCTTGCATTAACATCTTTTACAAACTCCCAGACTCTTATAGCTGCCATTATGAATCCTTCTGTACTATGGAAGGCCCCCTGAATGATGTGATCAACTTTCTCTCTGATGGGAAAGGAACGTGGGAGATTAAGCAATTAGAAATGATAAATTTTTCTGCTTCCATGTTGGATGCCACCTCTAAGGCGTGACACTATTTTATTTCCTCTACTTTGTTACCGAGTTATCACCATAGTGAGGTAACTAGAGATAGAGATATTCTGAATTTCTATGTTCAGAATAACAGAAATATAAATTTGGGGAGAATTATTTTTAAGAATATATTGACTATGGCAAGGAGTGAAACAAGTGGAGGTCTAGGACATCCTGACCTTATTTATGCACTTTGCCAACTTTATGGAGTGGAAGCTGGAGGAGATGAGGAATGGGTTTACCCTATGAAACCCATTAGTAAAGCTAATTTGAAAACTTATGAATCCCATGAGAAATGGAGAACTGGAAGTAGGAGTCAAGAACCTTCTACTAGTAGAGATATCCCCTCTACAAGTTATGACCTTCCACTTTCTAGTTCCCCTATTTTGACTGATTTGATGAATGAGTTGACCTTACAGTGGAAGAGTATAGAATTAATAAATGAAAAGATTGGAGGTTTAGAATGCCGATAAGATTATGATAGTGAGTACCTTCAGAGGCATTTAAATTTTGAGGTAGCTTACTACAAAGCTCAGGCCCGACACTACAGAAGTGAGCCTGATGTTACTTTCCCTGAGTGCCCCTGATATACTTAGTATCAGCCCGATCCACCAGCTGATCAAGGAGACAAAGACATAGTTTAGGATTTTGATATCTGAATGTAATTGATGTACTTGTACTTTCATTTTTGTGATTTTTTTATAATAGAAATGGATGTTTGTGTGTATTTGAACTTTCATTGTTATTATTATGTGGTACTTGGATAATTTGTAATTTTTGTTATAGAGTTAGTGTGGTAGTTAAATTTGCATGTGTAGTATAATAGATTTTGAGTAGTATTTTATGGATTTGTAATGTAATGTGATTTTTATTTCACATTTTAATTGTAATTATTTTGTTTAGTATTGTGGTTGTGTTAGGAAATATTTTGCCTGTTTAATATTTTAGTTTTAAACTTATTTCAAAATTTCATTACCCAGCAATTTCTCTAATGATTTATATGTGTAGAAAGCTCCTAATATTACAGACCAGGAGAAGTAGAAATTTTGAGAAGGACTGCAAAAATTTTTGTATGATGAAAATGCCTAAAATACTGAGGTATAATTTATATTTAGATTTTTTCTTTCCACCTGTATCATTTTATATTGAAAAATTTAAGTTTGGGACAGGGAATAAAAAGATAAACTATTAGATGTCCTCTATTTAATTATTTTCAAAAATTATTTATATGATTTTATGTAGTGAATTTAATTCAAGTAACTATATTTTGTAGCTATTTAAATATTATGGTAGATTTATAGAAATATTTTTGTAATGAAAATTAATTTTGTACAGATATTTAAATATTATGGTAGATTTAAAGGAATATTTTTATAATGAAAATTATTTTGTTAACGATATTTAGTATAAGAGAATAAGACTATAGTTAACTATTTAAAGTAAAGGAAACTATATTTTAAAGTTTTAGTATAAGAGAATAAGACTATAGTTAACTATTTAAAGTAAAGGAAACTATATTTTAAAGTATAAGAGAATAAGATTATAGTTAACTATTTAAAGTAAAGGAAACTATATTTTGAAGTATTAATAATCTGGAAATTCATTTGAGAAGAAAAGATTGGGGCTCAATGATGTAAAGCTATGAAATATTTATAAGGTTAGGGAATTCTTTGAGTTTCAAATTTAGGGAAAGAAAGGTGATGTTCAAAATCATTAAAGGCTATCCGGATATAGTAATCCTCACTTAAAAGAGGAAAAAGAAAGGATTGACAACAATCACTGAAAAGAAAAGAAAAATATATAGGATTGAAAGCAAACCAAGTGAAAAAGAGAAAAGAAAGAAAAAAATTATGAAGGTGAGGAGAAGCTTGAGGATATGCCTAATAAAAAATTGGCTTCATTGGATCTACCTAAAGGGAAAACCTAAATACAGATATGCCTAGTCAAAAATTGGCTTCACTAGACCTACCTAAAGGGAAAACCTAAATATATTCTTAAACTTATATTTATGGATTAGATCTTTTACTAGTAGTGTTCTCATGAAGTTCCTATCATTTGAAAATTCTTAGTGACTTAATATTGCAACATATTATCATTCTTGAATTGAATAGAAAACTAGAACTCTTAAAATTGATGACTAGATGATATTGTAGCTACAGAGTTAATTTAATTACTTGAATGTGAAGATTTGAACTAGGGCGCCGACGGCGAGCCCAACGATGAGATTTTCCTGAGACTCCAAAATTAATTCACTTAGAAGCCTCGCCGCGGCACCCTTGAGGCCCCTGACGGCGAGTTTGGCGGTTATGTCCAACTAGGCATTGGATGAGGATGAATTTTGAAGGGGTGCTTAGGCAACTCTTTGGAAAGCTCATCCACAACTTTAAAAGAAGATTTTGGCTAAAAATTAGAGAGGTCCTGGATGTTAGAAAGGTCCTGAAGGTTGGAGAGGTTCCATTAGTGTTTGGTAGAGAGTCTAAATTGTGAGGAACTCTTCGAGCGATTGTAAGAGTGGAGGGAAAGTGAGAGATTTCTTCCTCCTTGCAGCTTCAAAGAGGAATTCAATGTGCTGTAAAAAAGGAAGAGATTCGGAGGAACTTCGAGAAGTTTTCTTAAGGAGAAATTAGAGATAAGTTTATTTATTATTTGTAGTTTGTTTGAATTTGATTTTATATATGAATTCCGAGTTTTGTTGTGTTTTTCCCATGAGATCTAAGTAGTTTTCTCTGTCTTTCTCCTTGTCTTGAGATTTGTGAAATGGTGATTTGAATTGGTTGAGCCATGAAAATGTTAAAGAAATTGTGATGATCTTTTCACTTCGATCTTAATTTACTTTCAATCTGGCCAATTGATTTGTTAAAATATGTTGAGTTTTACAACTAAAGTGAAGATTACA
>JXCR01083871.1:0-26755 GCA_002079205.1 Phalaenopsis hybrid cultivar | reverse complement strand
TATGTATGTATGTATGTATGTATGTATGTATGTATGTATGTATGTATGTATGTATGTATGTATGTATGAATAGTTATTGGTTTTCTAAAATATTATATACGGTTATATATATAAATATAAAAGAAGTTGTAGCGTGAATGTAAATTCTCTAATTTTAAATAATATTTAGATGAGCAGGAAATGTTAAGTTAAATAAAAATGACTCATTCTTTTGGCAGCCAAACGCTGAGATCATCCCACGAGCTGAACCGTCCAAAATGGACGGTTTTGATGACTCATAAATGTTACAATCAGCAGCTGTGGATCTTATCGGTTTTCACAGTGTTTTTTTCCTTTTAATTTCTGCATCAATTTCAATTGTGATTGGTTTGAAATTGACATATTTTTTTAGTTTTTATGGTTTCCGTAAAATTCGGTCCATATAAAGAAAATTAAAACAAAGTCCCCAAAATTATGTTCTAACCCTCAATTTGCGGTGGGGGGGGATTTTGTCAAGTAATCTAAATTGAAATTCAATATGAATTCATATAGTACCCATGTTTTATATGAGAAAAATGTGAGCATAAATCTTATAAGGATCAAGAAGTTCACCTAGATTGTTGATCTAAATTTTGCATGGAGGATCATCAATCAAGCCTAACTGGCTGGCTAACTCATTGCATCCGCCTAACTGATCGATAAATCTATTGTACATAGACAGTCGATAAAATCAGTTGGGTTACATAACCAACCAAGGCGTATGCGATCGTCAACCATAGATAAAAGTCAAATTTATCTTGTCAGGTGTTAGATTCAACCATCACGAGCAGTCATGATAGTTGAGTCCATTTATTTGTATTAGATTTGTGATTAGATTACTCGCTTCAGGATTATAGAAAAAGACCAATCTTACCCTCTAACTGACAAGAGAGTAAGGTAACAATGTCAATGTTAGTTCAAGTCACATATGATTAGGAATAGGGAGTGTTCTATGAATAATGGTTGACACACTCATCTTATTGAATTGACAGAGTCTTTCTGTCTCTCTTTCTTCTCTTTTCATTTTCTAATTCTCGAAGTGTGTCTATTCTAAAATAACTTGGGATTCAACGCTTATATTTATAAAAAATAAATCAAAAGAAATAAAATAAAAATAAAATAATAATAATAAACCCTTATATTTGTAATTTAAAATTTTTAAAATTTTGTAACTTCGGTTGAAGCATAAAAATTAAACTTTTATGTTCACAAAAAATAAATCATTTTTTTATGATTTAATTATTTGTTTGATTTTGATGCGGGCTAGAAAATTCGAGTGATTGATTATCATCTTAGTGTTACACGAGTTTCATCACACACAAATAAAAGTAAAAAAAATCAGTAGTGACACCAAAAGCTTTTACATGAAAAATCCGTAAAAGGAAAAAACCACATAGTCAATTGTAAAAATCAACTATAAGTTGATGATTACAGGGACCATTTATCCCACATACGGGAAAATGTTACAATGTCTTCTGAATTTCAAAGTTGACGTGTCAATGAATTTGTTGTAAGAAGTGGAAGATTGTTGATAACGATCAGTGGAGGCAGGCAGGTGATGGTCGAAGGCGGTCGGCAGGGTCGACGGATGTCTGTGGTGGTCGGCAATNGGTCTGTGTGACTAATAGAGCTCCTTCATCCATTGGAGGAGAAGGTAACCCCTCCTCTTCATACACAGTAGAAGGATTAACAGAGTCAGGAGAGTGATCTGAAACCAAGTTCAAAGAATAATTTTGTCTAAGTCTTTACATGTGAGTGCATATAAAAATAATAATAATAATAAACAAAGCATTTTTATCACCATTTTATGCATTTCTTACCAGCAATTGCAGCTGTAGCATTAACCCACTCATCCACCAACACCTTCCAACCTCTGCAATAAGTAAAATGGAATAAGATTAGTGTGTGATGAATGATGATTGTCACTATGTGGATGAAGATTACATCAAAGTAGTATTTTTACTCCCATAAGTTATTATAATAACTGAAAATTTAATTAAAAAAAATAAAACAAAAAAATAAAACCCATTAACAGATTGATTTGAGCTTCAAACGGTCACAGTGATCAAGCTAAAAGCTATAACCAATCCAATCAAACTCTACAGTGCGTTATGATATAAGTACTATATAAGAAAATAATATAAATAAATCAAAGCAATTGAAACAATTCACATCAATGGAACCTCCCAACTGGCTAAAAAAACAGCAAAACTATCACACTCTATGAACTCAAGAGACAGAAATAACAAATGAAATATATAAATAAATCAAGTAAGATACATCTAAAGATAATTTATCAGAAAAACAAAACACGATCTCTGAAAACAAACCATAATCATTCCAAGATTCGATTTTTCAGGGAAAGAAACCATTTTTAGGCAATTCTGTTAATAACAAGCCATATGATCCAGACACTCACTCAATGAGAGTCCGAACAAGGTTGCGAATCTGCTTGGAGCTGTGTTTCCGCAGACCATTCACAGCCCTTCCAATTTCAGTTGCCTAAATTAAAAGACAACCAAATCAAGTAAACAAGAAGAAGCCCAAAATATGCTCCTTTCCCCTCACCAAACTATATGATTTCATATAAAGATGAAATTCNACAGCCCTTCCAATTTCAGTTGCCTAAATTAAAAGACAACCAAATCAAGTAAACAAGAAGAAGCCCAAAATAAGCTCCTTTCCCCTCACCAAACTATATGATTCATATAAAAATGAAATTTAATCCAACACTAACCTTCAGAGTTTCTACCGAAAGGTGCATCAGCTCCAACCTCCTCAAGGATTCATACAACACTGCATCAGACTGCACAAGAAATAAAGATTAAGAAAAAGGCTAAATGAACAATTTCAACAACAAAAAAAAAAAATGATGAAAAACCTCATCAAGGTTGTTGCGGAGAAGCTCCTTTATCCTCAGGACCTCCCCAACCATCTGGGTTTCCTCTTCCATCACATCTGTGAGAGCCTCGGCCTCATCATAGCTATAATTGCTTAAACCTACCCTGTTCAAATCTTCAGCCTCGCCATTACAGCTATCCATTTTACTGCTTTTCTCACCCACCTCCCTCTTAACGCTTCCTCCTCCTTCCTCTTCCCCCAATTCCTCACCGTCATCGGGAATCTGAAGCTCAACGTTATTGCACCCAAAGCAACGAGAAAGCCTGCAGGTGAAAAGCTTCTCAGCAATCCGATCCCTTCTGCTCCTGAACTCCTTTGGGCAATCCACCGCCGCAACGACGATCGCCTGCTCGATCACCTCAAATATATCCGAGTTCGCACTGCGGAAAAACTTTCTCCAGTAATCCAGCGAGATGGATTTGCCCGCCATCGAGCCCACAGCGATCGCCGATATCCAGCGAGAAACCGGAATCGAGATCAAGAATAGGTTTTTCTCAAATGAATATCGTTACTTTCCACAATCGCAAGGGGGTTTCGAATTTCCAGCGGAACGGAAGGAGAATGAAAGATTGGTCTGTTCAACCCAATCAAATAAAGGAAAAAGGTTGAAATTTGATCTGAAAAATTAGCAGACAATAAACAATCTTTAGATTGCAGGTTCCGCCCTACCGTAAAATTGCCCCCCTTTTTTCCCCTTCTTTCTGCTTTTCTTCTTCTGCAACTGATGCGGCGTTTGAGTGCAGAATGAAAAAAAAAAAACAGTTTTGGAAAAAAATGGAGATTGCAGAGTTTCAAGCTNGAATGAAAGATTGGTCTGTTCAACCCAATCAAATAAAGGAAAAAGGTTGAAATTTGATCTGAAAAATTAGCATACAAGAAACAATCTTTGGATTGCAGGTTCCGCCCTAGCGTAAAATTTCCCCCCTTTTTTCCCCCTTCTTTCTGCTTTTCTTCTTCTGCAACTGATGCAGCGTTTGAGTGCAGAATGAAAAAAAAAAACAGTTTTGGAAAAAAATGGAGCTCAAGCCCTTCCTATTTTTGCCTCTCTTTCAGTGTTATTTCCTCTCTCCTTCTCCGGGTGGAAAGAAAGAAGCAAAACCAGAGGGACTGAAAAAGACCGCAGAGTAATCCTGTGGCAAAAGAAGACAGCGTTTCCTAACGCACACAATCTCACCGTATCAAATTGAAATTTTTGCTATTAATTACTGTATTTTCATATATATATTATTTCAAAAGGATATACATAAATATCATACAATTTAAATATATTTTTCTATATTTTAATTCTTATCTATAAAATCGAAATAAACTTTACATCATATTACAAAAAAAGGGCATTTATATACATACCATACAATACTTACATATTTACTTATCTAACAAAAAAAATTCATATTTATAAATATAGCACTCTAAATTTTAATATTACATAAAACTATCATTTTTAAAAGATGAAATATATAATTTTGTAAGTAGATTTATGATTCAAAAGCGACAAGTGCTATAAATGTATATATTAGATTTTAGACTATAGATNGAAAGAAAGAAGCAAAACCAGAGGGACTGAAAAAGACCGCAGAGTAATCCTGTGGCAAAAGNTTCCTTTTAATTTCTGCATCAATTTCAATTGTGATTGGTTTGAAATTGACATATTTTTTTAGTTTTTATGGTCTCCGTAAAATTCGGTCCATATAAAGAAAATTAAAACAAACTCCCCAAAATTATGTTCTAACCCTCAATTTGCGGTGGGGGGGATTTTGTCAAGTAATCTAAATTGAAATTCAATATGAATTCATATAGTACCCATGTTTTATATGAGAAAAATGTGAGCATAAATCTTATAAGGATCAAGAAGTTCACCTAGATTGTTGATCTAAATTTTACATGGAGGATCATCAATCAAGCCTAATTGGCTGGCTAACTCATTGCATCTCTNCACAGTGTTTTTTTCCTTTTAATTTCTGCATCAATTTCAATTGTGATTGGTTTGAAATTGACATATTTTTTTTAGTTTTTATGGTTTCCGTAAAATTCGGTCCAAATAAAGAAAATTAAAACAAACTCCCCAAAATTATGTTCTAACCCTAAATTTGCGGTGGGGGGGATTTTGTCAAGTAATCTAAATTGAAATTCAATATGAATTCATATAGAACCCTTATTTTATACGAGGAAAATGTCAGCATAAATCTTATAGGGATCAAACAATTCACAAAAGTGCTTAGATCATCAATCGAGCCTAGCTGGCTGGCTAACTCACTGCATCCGCCTAACTGATCGATAAATCTATCATACACAGACAGTCGATAGAATCAGTTGGGTTAAATAACCAACCAAGGCGTAGGTGATCGTCAGCCATAGATAAAAATCAAATATATCTTGTCAGGTGTTAGATTCAACTATCACGAGTAGTCATGATAGTTGAGTCCATTTATTTGTGTTAGATTTGTGATTAGATTACTCGATTCAAGATTATAGAAAAAGACCAACTTACGCTCTAACTGNCCTAACTGATCGATAAATCTATTGTACATAGACAGTCGATAAAATCAGTTGGGTTACATAACCAACCAAGGCACATGAGATCGTCAACCATAGATAAAAGTCAAATATATCTTGTTAGGTGTTAGATTCAACCATCACGAGTAGTCATGATAGTTGAGTCCATTTATTTGTATTAGATTTGTGATTAGATTACTCGCTTCAGGATTATAGAAAAAGACCAATCTTACCCTCTAACTGACAAGAGAGTAAGGTAACAATGTCAATGTTAATTCAAGTCACATATGATTAGGAATAAGGGGTGTTCTATGAATAATGGTTGACACACTCATCTTCTTGAATTGACAGAGTCTTTCTGTCTCTCTTTTTTCTCTTTTCATTTTCTAATTCTCGAAGTGTGTCTATTCTAAAATAATTTGGGGTTCAACGCTTATATTTATAAAAAATAAATCAAAAGAAATAAAATAAAATAAAATAATAATAATAAACCCTCATATTTGTAATTTAAAAATTTTAAAATTTTGTAACTTCGGTTGAAGCATAAAAATTAAACTTTTATGTTCACCAAAAATAAATCATTTTTTATGATTTTATTATTTGTTTGATTTTGATGCGGGCTAGAAAATTCGAGTGATTGATTATCGTCTTAGTGTTACACGAGTTTCATCACACACTCAAATAAAAGTAAAAAAAATCAGTAGTGACACCAAAAGCTTTTACATGAAAAATCCGTAAAAGGAAAAAACCACATAGTCAATTGTAAAAATCCACTATAAATTGATGATTACAGAGACCATTTATCCCACATACGGGAAAATGTTACAATGTCTTCCGAATTTCAAAGTTGACGTGTCAATGAAATTGTTGTAAGAAGTGGAAGATTGTTGATAACGATCGGTGGAGGCAGGCAGGTGATGGTCGAAGGCGGTCGACAGGGTCGACGGATGTCTGTGGTGGTCGGCAACNATAAAGGGTTGACACACCGATCTTCTTGAATTGACAGAGTCATTCTGTCTCTCTTTCTTCTCTTTTCATTTTCTAATTCTCGAGGCACGTCTATTCTAAAATTATTTGGGATTCAACTCTTATATTTATAAATAATAAATCAAAAGAAATAAAGGGTTGACACACCGATCTTCTTGAATTGACAGAGTCATTCTGTCTCTCTTTCTTCTCTTTTCATTTTTTAATTCTCGAGGCACGTCTATTCTAAAATTATTTGGGATTCAACTCTTATATTTATAAATAATAAATCAAAAGAAATAAAATACAATAATAATAATAATAATAATAATAATAATAATAATAATAATAAACCCTTATATTTATAATTTTAAAATTTTAAAATTTGTAACTTCGGTTGAAGCATAAAAATTAATCTTTTTTGTTCACCAAAAATAAATCATTTAGGATTTTATTGTTTGTTTGATTTTGATGCGGGCTAGAAAATTTGCTTGATTGATTATCGTCTAAGTGTCACACGAGTTTCATCACACACTCAAATAAAAGAAAAAAAAATCAATAGTGACACCAAAAGTTTTTACGTGAAAAATCGGTAAAAAAAAAAAACCACATAGCCAGTTGTAAAAATTCACTATAAGCTGATGATTACAGTAACCATTTATCCCACAGGCGAGAAAATGTTACAAAGTCTTCTGAATTTCAAAGTTGACGTGTCAATGAATTTGTTGCAAGAAGTGAATGACAGTTGATGACGATCGGTGGAGACAGGCAGGTGATGGTCAATGGCGGTCGACAGGGTAGACGGATGTCTGCGGTGGTTAGCAACGATGTTGAACTTCAGTTTCTTCTCAAAGCTTCAAGTTCTTGCTCAAGCTTCAAGTTACCTCCCCTACATGAGAGGGGTATGACTCTTTATAGTTTTCCATTTGCAATTAATGCAGAAATAAGAACTACTTTGATCGAACGGTTCTAATAGCTTCCTCAATCATATGATGTTTGATCATTGATGGGCATTTAAGTGTCTTAACGAAGTTAGAATTGAGCAAGCTATGGCTCATTTGATTCGTCTTGTTGAGACACTCGATTCGACTATAGACTTGCTAGATTTAATATTTGTTTCACATCCTAAATACGTTTGAAAAAGTTTCAAGAGTAGTTTAATGACTTGATTTGAGCTTAATTTGACTCGGAATGACTAATTTCGATATAATTAGGTCTGTCTCCTTGAACCGATCTGTTTGACTATTAGTTTGTTGAAATCAGAGCTCTCTGGATGAGCATTAATTGATGTTTGAATGTTTATTACTTAAAAGATTGCCTGAAATTCGTGTAATGCTTCGAAATTCATATCAGATGATGAAAATTTGTACATGCCGTGTCAAAATTTCTTGAAAAAATAATAAAATATCAAAATGAAAGAGAAAATTAATATTAAAACCAGCTTAAAGTATGTAGTGAGACTTTGGCAATGCTATTTAAATTAAATTTACATTGTTTTCATCANGACATTTGTTTCACTTCCTAAATACGTCTGAAAAACTTTCAAGTGTGGTTTAATGACTTGATTTAAGCTTAACTTGACTCGGATAAGACTAATTTTGATATCATTGGGTCTGTCTCTTCGATCCGATCTGTTTAACTATTAGTTTGTTGAAAGCAGAGCTCTCTGGATGAGCCTTAATTGATGTTTGAATGTTTATTATTTAAAAGATTGCCTGAAATTCGTGTAATGCCTCAAAATTCATATCAGATGATAAAAATTTGTTGATGCCGTGTCCAAATTTCTTGAAAAAAATAATAAAATATCGAGATGAAAGAGAAAGTTAATATTAAAACCAGCTTAAATTATGTAGTGAGACTTTGGCAATGCTATTGAAATTAAATTTACATTGTTTTCATCCTTATTGTTGTGACATCTGGTTTTTAATTTGTCATTAAAGAAATGATTAGATTCTCTAATGAGAATGAATCTTTCATAAATAAATTTAAATGCTAAAATTTTACATACATACATGCATACATATTTATAACTAATTTTATATATTTTTTATATGTTTATATCATATGATTAACCTTAATGAATTAAATCGAAGAAAACAGATATTTATCTAGCCTGATTATTATAATAAACTAGGAAGCCATTTGGATGACTTTTGTTAAGAATATATTTAAATAAATATGTTTGACAAATTAAAAATATATTTAGATATTTTTTTAAAAAACTCTTCAAATCTTTAAAAATNTAGCCTGATTATTATAATAAACTAGGAAGCCATTTGGATGACTTTTGTTAAGAATATATTTAAATAAATATGATTGACAAATTAAAAATATATTTAGATATTTTTTTTAAAAAACTCTTCAAATCTTTAAAAACTATTTTGATTATTATTAAAATAAAAAATATAAGAATACATAATAGAATACATCAAGTTAATATACTTTTAAAAATAAAAATAAATATAAAAAACAAAAATATAAGATAAAAATTATTTAAGATTCCTTTTGGGGTAACTCCAGTTGCTTGAATAAACAATTGTGAAACTTTGTGAAGCTGCTGCAAAAAAAAAACTGTTGTTCAAAAATCAGTGATGACTGTTATCTTATCGTTATCATAAATAGTCAGATCTCTTGTCAAAATATAACATTTAGTTGTAATTTTTTTTAAATAAAATTAATTTTTATCAAAATGAAAAAAAAAAAAAAACTATCCGGTTAAATGCACTCAAATTTTATTCCTTTAAAAAAGACTATAAATTTCTTGAAATTTAATTTTAGCTTTCTAGTACGTGGTTCGTGTGGCCTAAATGCTTGATGTCCTTGGCGGCGACTTCGAAAGCGAGTAGCATTGTCGGCGAGGCAACGCGGGGTATTGGAGTGAGCTCACCGCCCGTTAAGCTTAACCTCTGACAGTGCTACCTCACAATATTCGGTTATTGGGATGCGGCGGTGAGCACATCTCCATACAAGGCTAATTATTAATTTCATTTTAATTAATTAATGTTGTTAGCTATTATTGCTGACTATTAAAATTGCATTTAGTTTTCTATAAGCGTTGGCTTGTCATAATTCTTTCCGAGTTATTCGGTTATGCCGTGGAGGATTTAATTATTATATTTTCTATTTTATTTTAGGAGCTTAATTTATCTATCCATTCATAATAAATAACCTATAAATCTATAAATATAGATGATATGTCATCAACAAATTTCAATCATTAGTTACAATGCTCGAGATAATTCTTTGAGCAAGAAATATTAAGGCTAATATTAAATGTAATTCAAAACTTCTCATTTCAACAAATTTCTAATCCAACTGACTGGCTAGACTGGATGGATGTAAATGATATCAAAATTGTTCCAATCTGAGTCAAATCAAGCTCACATCAAATTATTAAGCTACTTTTAGAGCTTTCATTACATAATTGGAGGTTCAAATAGATTCCTAATTTGACACTTATAATCAAATTGAGTTTCTCGATAAAACGAATCTAGCAAGCCAAATATCACTCAATTCTGACATCATTAAGACATATAAATGTTTATATAACACCGGATGTTCAAGGGAACATTCACAGGACGTCCGATCTCGGTGGTTTGAATTTCTTTCTTGTTTACAACTTGGGCTTTTTAAATTGAGACCTATATATTAAGTGAGACGAAGACCGAAGCATGGAAAAGGAGCCTAATCGTAGTCTCATTCTTGCACCCAAGACCTGGTGAACTCCTCCCAATCCTGCAACATCAACCACCATTAATCGGTCATCGTCGACCACTGCTCGGTCACAATTGACCATCATTGAACATCATCTGCTCCTTACAACAAAATTCCCTACGGAATCTCAACGTGCGTTATAGAACAGCGAAGCACCCAAGGGAGCAATACACCATTAATTACGTAGTGGAGTGACGCACCTAAAAAATTGTGTACTGATTTCAGTAATTATTCCCACTATTGCCACTAACAACCATAGTACAACGAACATGTACTTTAAAGAACTATGCAATCATTTCCCACCAGTGGGTCGGGCACCTGCACGTATAATCAACAATTCATTGTGGATCATTCTGACCGTATTATGTCCCTTGATTTTTTTCTTTTGGAGTTTTTCATGTAAAAATTTTGGGTGTTTCTACTTATTATTCTCTTTTTATTCAAGTGTGTGTTGGATTCTCATACAATGTCAATACGACAATTCATTAGTTTACCACCGTGAATTCTCTAGCATGCATCAATACAAATAGCTCGATAGCATGCTAAAATCAAGGGAAAGTAACACACCTAACACTAAAAATTTAATTTTACATAAACGCCAACATGAAAAGGTGTATTTTAAATTTTAAAAGCTAAAATGATATTAGTTTTGATGTGATATAACTATATAAAAGGTTTGGGGGGTATAAATGTTGTTGCGTGTTGGATCATTCGTCGTGTTAAAAATAATAAATCTGTGTTTGCATTTGACGAAGATTCAACATACACACAGATAAAATAAACATAAACAGAAGAAGACACATCAATTTTTAATCTTGATATTCAAATTCAAATTTTATGATATTAAATAACATTTTTTATCAATTTACTTCAAAATATGCGTGATCCGTAATTAATAACTTAAATTTATATTATATTTCTTTTTACAATAATTTTAAATAGTTTATATTTGTATTATATTTCTTTTTATAATAATTTTAACAGGCATCGAATACAGGAAACTCAATTGTTATATAATTATTTATCTTTTAAGCCTAAATTTTACTTTTTTTATAATTCTACCATTCAAAACTTTCATCTGATATAAAATAACATCATTATTATTGATGCACCACCAACAAATTTTCATCATCCATCACGAATCTTGAGGCATGACACGTATCTCGATGCAATATTTTTGAGCTAGAAATATTCAAACTTCAATTAAAAGTCATCGAGAGCTTCGATTTCAACAAACTTATAGTCAAACTGACCGATTTGATGAGATTGACATAATGATATCAAGGTTATTCATATCAGAGTCAAATCAAGCCCAGATGAAACGATTAAATCATTCTTGGAAGATTTTCGGACACATTTGAATAATCAAACGAATGTCAAATTCAGCGAGTTCATAGTCGAATCGAGTGTCTCGACAAAATGAATCCAACGAGCCCAAGATTGCTCAAATCCGACATCGTTAAGGCACTCAAATGTCCATCAAACACCATCCGATCGAGGGAAGCTCTCCGGACCATTCGATTAAAATGATTCATATTCCTGTATTAATTGCACCCATAACACCGTAAATAGAGCCCCGCCCCTTATATGAGGGGAGGGGGCTTGAGAGAGAACTTGATGCATTGAGAATGAGATCAAGTCCAACATCATCTCTGTCATAGTCGATCGTTGTCGATCACCACCAACTGTCAGTGACCACCGCTGACTTCCGACGATCGCCGTCGACAACTGTCGATCACCGCTGACTCCCGTTAACCGCTACCGACCGTCCTCAGCTGCCGTCAACCACTACTGACCGCACAACGTCAGATGACGTTGTAATCTGAAAATCTAGTAACTCTTTCCCGTCTGTGGGACAATGAGCCTCTGTAATCATCAATATATAGTGAATTTTTATAACTGGGTCAGACCCTGTGATTTTTTCCTTTTACGAGTTTTCCACGTAAAAACTTCTAGTTTCATCACTAGTTGTTTTCATTTCATCTGAGTATGCGTTGAATTCTCGTGCAATACTGAGACGATAATCCATTACTTTACCATCGTGAATTTTCCAGCACAGATCAATTAAGTTTAGTCTTTTCTACATCAATAAACTAATTTATATCTCAAAATTAAAATTTATATATTTGATATATGAATAAATATGAATTTAGTAGTAAAATTGCAAATGCTTAAATTTTATAATTAAATTTTTTTTTTTGACACAATTTATGAACAAGTACAAAAAAAAAAGTATTGGTTGAAAGACAATGCTATTAACCAACAGACAAAGATGACTTTTTTAAATTTAATAAATTTAAGCAACATCATACTTTGGAATTTTAACGGAAAACTGCTGGAATAGTAAGGGCAAGTCCGCAATTGTTTGGAATTTACCGGGGTTATAAATGGAAATCCAATAAAAGACTGGTAGCCATCTAAACAAGCGGCGCGAGTAGGAAGNTTTTTAAAAATAAAAATAAATATAAAAAACAAAAATATAAGATAAAAATTATTTAAGATTCCTTTTGGGGTACCTCCAGTTGCTTGAATAAACAATTGTGAAATTTTGTGAAGCTGCTGCAGAAGAAGCTGTTGTTCAAAAAACAGTGATGACTGTTATCGAGTCATTATCATAAATAGTCAGATATGTTGTCAACACATTACATTTAGTTAATTTTTTTAAAATAAAATTAAATTTTATCAAAATGAAATAAAAAACTATCCTATTAAATGCACTCAAATTTTATTCCATAAAAAAAGACTATAAATTTCTTGAAATTTAATTTTAGCTTTCTAGTACGTGGTTCATGTGGCCTAAATGCTTGATGTCCTTGGCGGCGACTTCGAAAGCGAGTAGCATTGTCGGCGAGGCAACGCGGGGTATTGGAGTGAGCTCACCGCCTCGTTAAGCTTAACCTCTAACAGTGCTACCTCACAATATTCGGTTATTGGGATGCGGCGGTGAGCAGATCTCCATACAAGGCTAATTATTAATTTTATTTTAATTAATTAATGTTGTTAGCTATTATTGCTGACTATTAAAATTGCATTTATTTTTCTATAGGCGTTGGCTTGTCATAAATCTTTCCGAGTTATTCGGTTATGCCCNGTCATAATTCTTTCCGAGTTATTCGGTTATGCCCTGGAGGATTTAATTATTATATTTTCTATTTTATTTTAGGAGCTTAATTTATCTATCCATTCATAATAAATAACCTATAAATCTATAAATATAGATGATATGTCATCAACAAATTTCAATCATTAGTTATAACGCTCGTGATAATTTTTTGAGCAAGAAATATTAAGACTAATATTAAATGTAATCCAAAACTCTCATTTCAACAAATTTCTAATCCAACTGACTGGCTAGACTGGATGGATGTAAATGATATCAAAATTGGTCCAATCTGAGTCAAATCAAGCCCACATCAAATTATTAAGCTACTTTTAGAAGCTTTCATTGCATAATTGGAGGTTCAAATAGATTCCTAATTTGACACTTATAATCAAATCGAGTTTTTCAATAAAACGAATCTAACAAGCTCAATGTCACTTAATTCTGACATCATTAAGACATATAAATGTTTATATAACACAGTCTGTTCAAGGGAACGTTCACAAGACGTTCGATCTGGGTGGTTTGAATTTCTTTCTTGCCTACAATCTGGGCTTTTTAAATTGAGACCTAGATATTAAGTGAGACGCAGACCGAAGCATGGAGAAGGAGCCAAATTTCAGTCTCATTCTTGCACCCAAGACCTGGTGAACTCCTCCCAATCCTGCAACATCAACCACAATTAATCGGTCATCGTCGACCACTGCTCGATCACCATCAACCATCATTGGACATCATCTGCTCCTTACAACGAAATTCCCTACGAAATTTCAACGTGTGTTATAGAACAGCGAAGCACCCAAGGGAGCAATGCACCATTAATTACGTAGTGGAGTGACGCACCTAAAAAATTGTGTACTGATTTCAGTAATTATTCCCAACTATTGCCACTAACAACCATAGTACAACGAACATGTACTTTAAAGAACTGTGTAATCATTTCCCACCGGTGGGACGAGCACCTGCACGTCTAATCAACAATTCATTGTGAATCGTTCTGATCGTATTAGGTCCCTTGATTTTTTTTCTTTCGGAGTTTTTCATGTAAAAATTTTGGGTGTTTTTACTTATTATTCTCTTTTTATTCAAGTGTGTGTCGGATTCTCATACAATGTCAATACGACAATTCATTAGTTTACCACCGTGAATTCTCTAGCATGCATCAATACAAATAGCTCGATAGCATGCTAAAATCAAGGGAAAGTAACACACCTAACACTAAAAATTTAATTTTACATAAACGCCAACATGAAAAGGTGTATTTTAAATTTTAAAAGCTAAAATGATATTAGTTTTGATGTGATATAACTATATAAAAGGTTTGGGGGGTATAAATGTTGTTGCGTGTTGGATCATTCGTCGTGTTAAAAATAATAATTTTGTGTTTGTATTTGGCGAAGATTCAACATACATACAGATAAAATAAAAATAAATAGAAGAAGACACATCAATTTTTAATCCTTATATTCAAATTCAAATTTTATGATATTAAATAACATTTTTTCCAATTTACTTCAAAATATGCGTGATCTGTAATTAATAACTTAAATTTATATTATATTTCTTTTTACAATAATTTTAAATAGTTTAAATTTGTATTATATTTCTTGTTATAATAATTTTAACAGGCATCGAATACCATCAGTACTCCTGAGGTAATATTTTTTCATTCTACCATTCAAATCTTTCAACTCATATAAAATAACATCATTATTGATACACCACCAACAAATTTTCATCATTCATCACAAATCTTGAGGCATGACACGAATCTCGATGCAACATTTTGAGCTAGAAATATTCAAACTTCAATTAAAAGTCATACAGAGCTCTAATTTCAACAAACTTATAGTCAAACTGACCGATTTGATGAGAAAGAACTAATGATATCAAGGTTATTCCAACCAGAGTCAAATTAAGCCCATGTCAAGCAAATAAATCCTTCTTGGAAGTTTTTTTGACACATTTGAATGATCAAACGAATGTTGAATTCAGCGAGTTTATAGTCGAATCGAGTGTGTCGACAAGAAGAATCCAACGAACCCAAGATTGCTCAGTTCTGACATCGTTAAGACACGCAAATGTCCATCAAATAACATTCGATCGAGGGAAGCTCTCCGGACCATCCGATTAAAATGGTTCATATTCTTGTATTAATTGCACCCAGAACACTATAAATAGAGTCCCACCCCTCACATGAGAGGAGGATGCTTGAGAGAGAACTTAAGACATTGAAAATGAACTCAAGTCCAACATCATCTATGTCATTGTCGATCGTCTTCGACCACCACCAACCGTCAGTGACCACCCCCGACCTCCATCAACCTCCGACAGCTGCCATCGACCACCGTCGATCACCGCTGACCTCTGTAAACCAGCGTTGACCGTCCTTAGCTGCCGTCGACCACCGCTGACCGCGCACCGTCATACGACGTTGTAATCTGAAAATCTAGTAACTCTTTCCCGTCTGTGGGACAATGGACCTCAGCAATCATCAATCTATAGTGAATTTTTATAACTGGGTCAGACCCTGTGATTTTTTCCCTTTATGAGTTTTCCACGTAAAAACTTCTAGTGTCATCACTAGTTGTTTTCATTTCATCTGAGTATGTGTTGAATTATCGTGCAACGCTGAGACGATAATTCATTACTTTACCATCGTGAATTTTCGAGCACAGATCAATTAAGTTAAGTCTTTTCTACATCAATAAACTAATTTATATCTCAAAATTAAAATTTATATATTTGATATATGAATAAATATGAATTTAGTAGTAGAAATTGCAAATGCTTAAATTTTATAATTCAAAAATTTTTTTTTTTTTGACAGAATTTATTAATAAATACAAAAAAAAAAAAGTGGTTGAAAGCTTATGCTATTAACCAACAGACAAAGATGACTTTTTTAAATTTAATAAATTTAAGCAACATCATACTTTGGAATTTTAACGGAAAACTGCTGGAATAGTAAGGGCAAGTTCGTAATTGTTTGGAATTTACTGGGGTTGTAAATGGAAATCCAATAAAAGACTGGTAGCCATCTAAACAAGCGGCGGCGAGTACGAAAAGGAAAGTCTTGAAATTTAATATTATTTATGCGGTCGTTCTCGGCGGCGCACTCGGTTTCATCGCCACGTGGCTGGCGGTCAGCCATTATCTCATGGATCGCGCACGTTGGCCGTTAGCGCCTAAGCTCAGATTTTCGGATCGCTTTTAATCCATTGCCCCCATCGACCGTACAATATTGATCTGAGGGCACAGGAGAGTTTTGTTGATCGCACGGCGGAGATCAAATCTCACCAACCGCTGTTTGTTCTTTCTGGCCCGCTGAATTTCCCTCCGCTTCTTTTTGGAAAATATAGAGCTAGAAATTTAGAAATTCTTTTTTTTTATTTAAAATTTGTATGTTGTTAATAAATTTTCATAACCTCACACGTATTTGAAGACAATATATAAATGTCAAAGCAACCATAAAATAAAATTTCAACTAAAATTCATAAAAAGTTATCATTTCGGCAAACTTTGGCCCCATTTGGGGCAGCTTCATTGGTGTAGCGCGTTTTGATAATTTGAGTAAACTATATTTTGACAGTTTTTTCGAAAGCCATATTTTCAAAGCTCTTAAATCAGCGTAGTTTTTTTAATATCAAATTATTTATTTGCAGCTATCAACAATTTATTAATAAGTTGTAACTGTCCCAAAAAGACCCTTAGTCATATTGACCGAATCGTCTGAAAGGACCCAACGGTACCAAAATTAGTCTAATCCAAGTCAAATCAACATCAGATCAAACCGCTAAACCAATTTTAATAGCTTTCAATACATAATCAAAATATCAAACCAATAATGTTTGGTCAAAGGTAAACTCTATTAAAATAAGCTAAGAAAAATCAATAATGATTAAAATAATGTTCCATCAATGTTTTAATAATATTCACATGTGATTCAAATGATATTAAATTATAAATAGCATAAAACTCAAATTGATCAATATTTGATCATTATTTGAATATCATCAAGAAATAATTCAAATTGTATTATTTCGCACACACAATCTCCTTTAAAAGTCNTGATTAAAATAATGTTCCATCAATGTTTTAATAATATTCACATGTGATTCAAATGATATTAAATTATAAATATCATAAATTTCAAATTAAACACTATTTGATCATTATTTGAATATGATTAAGAAATAATTCAAATTGTATTATTTTGCACACACAATCTCCTTTAAAAGTTATTCATTTGAGTGGTTTAGTCCATGGATGCATGCTTTATTCATACTTATAGAACAAAATATTAGATAATTTAAAACTAATGATTTGATTATAAGAAATTTTAAAGGGATTTTTAATATTTTACATCATTGATATTTTATTGATTAATATTTGATGAATGTGTTGTTGATATTTTATAATATTTCATTGATATTTTATAATATTTTACAAATAAGATCTTTTATAATAAATATATTTTTTTCAAATAAATGAAGCGAGGGCGTGGAACCCGAGTGAATTTAAAAAGAAAAATATATTTTTATATATTTGTATATCTCACTATCAAACTTTGATATTTACACACATGTCAATCAAATCTTTGATATCACATAAAGAATCTTACTACTATTGCTTTTAAAAATGAAATATCTAACTTCATGCATAAATTTAAAACACCAAAATGTTATGCATATAAATATGAAAATTTAGGTGTGAAATATAGATCCAGTCTTGTTGAAACCTAATTCAAATAAATTTTTGTGTTTGCTGACTTTCAATTAATACTCCACAGTCAGAACGTAGGAGTTTGATCTCAAACAAAATTACAGAAATAATTTTGCGAGAAAATANCATGCATAAATTTAAAACACCAAAATGTTATGCATATAAATATGAAAATTTAGGTGTGAAATATAGATCCAGACTTGTTGAAACCTAATTCAAATAAATTTTTGTGTTTGCTGACTTTCAATAAATACTCCACAGTCAGAACGTAGGAGTTTGATCTCAAACAAAATTTCAGAAATAATTTTGCAAGAAAATGAACACACCCACATATTTGGCAAAATTCATTGTCGATCAACAATAATATCGATTTCTAATCACTATTGATAATAAGAAACCCTAATCATTTAAAACGCTTCACTGTATGTAAATGTATTATGTTAAAAAAATTGAAAACCTAATTTTTAATATTGATTGTTAAAATTTAGTAGATATATGTGTATTCCAACGAATTCTAGTCACTAAACTCCTATGTTCTATCNACATATTTGGCAAAATTCATTGTCGATCAACAATAATATCGATTTCTAATCACTATTGATAATAAGAAACCCCAATCATTTAAAGCACTTCACTGTATCTAAATGTATTATGTTAAGAAAATTGAAAACCTAATTTTTAATATCGATTGTTACAATTTAGTAGATATATGTGTATTCCAACGAATTCTAGTCACTAAACTCCTATGTTCTATGTGGACCCTGTCGATATTTCAAAATTACATAAGATTTTAAGCACGTGTGACCATTACATGTAATAAATGAAGTTGGAAATAGAGTGAGCAGATGCACTTCAATTAAACCGTAAAACTCAGTATTTCATTGAATCTTGTTTAGATACATGAATCCAAAGCATGCAAAATCAATCTCTCATCATTACAAAATACAATAAAACATTTTCATTACAAAAACAAAAGTTCATAAAATATAATACAAGAAAAGAAATTAAATGAATGAACCATATTCTCCTTAGTATGTTCTCTTCACCCTTATACTCAGTATGAGGCCATAACCTAATAGAAAACCTAAAATACACTCTTTAATACAATTTTCCCAATGTCGGCTTGTGATTCCTCTCTTCTAACTCTTCGAACTCTCCTCATAACTACAGAGGCATCAAGAGAAACTATATGGTTGAATCGTCGCACTGTGGTGCTAAATGTCAACCTTGTTCCCCGTGATATGCAAACAATAAAAAAAGATGAAGAGAAATGAAGCATAGAAAACTTTCTAATTCAAGGGCATGTTGTCCTACTTCAGTTTATACTGGATAAGTTGAGGGAAGGAAACAATACTATGTCTTGTATTTAGATTTCAGTTTATAAAAGTATGCACGAGTTAGGCATTGTGTCAGTCAATGTACTAATAGTGTTGAGGTTATACTCCGTAAGATAATTGAAAGATGTGACCTTTAATATCTTAGCATGCCGAAAACATTGGACTTTTCAAGTTAGCTATAGGGGTGTCATCTCAGGTGGGTTTCCAGGTTTGGTTCGAAACTAACCTAAACCGATATGAAACTATTTGACCTGAACCCAACCCGTCCTCCACCCGCTTATCCAAACATTTAAATATATTTTCAAAACAAGAGAAACGTTCATATGAGCCTTTTAACAATTTCCAACAGATAAAATTCATTTTACAAAACAAGAAAAAAACAAAATGAAATAAAGTATGGCTGTAAAAATATATTAAAAAATTTAATTATCCGTATCAGTTGATTTGGTCTGTAACGGCAAAATTAATAAATGCTATAAGGTTGCCAGAAAAATTAAGTTAACAACGGGCTCCACTTGTGAGATCAGATCGGAATAAATGAGTTGAGGTATGAGAGTAAATTTTGGATCGGATTTTTTTCGAGCCGACTCTAGCTCGGCTCAGAATCGAATCACGAACAGCCCTTGTGATGTTAGGGTTGTTAATTTGGTAAATTTAGCTCGAAGATCGTTAATCACCTCGAAGATTGATTCAAATTTTGACTCAAATCGAGATAGGATTGAAATAAAAGAGCAGAGGCGCGACAAGCCAAACTTTTTTTATCAATTTTTTTTTAGCCAATTCTGAGCTAGCCCCAACTCGACTCAAAATGGGATCATTAATGGCCCTAGTCAGAACCCTATGGATTTGTGATGCTTTGAGAAAACTGAAGAAAAATAAATGCATCAAATTTAAATTTTAATAATTGTTAGAAATTTAAAATTATATTAAAAATAGGAATAATTTAAAATTTTTAAATAATTTTCAGCTCAATTTTAATGAAAAAAAAAATAAATAGATGACTTCAATTGACAAGTTCAGTGTCTTTGGTGGTGCAAGATTTTTTAATAAAGAGCACAGGCTCTTATTTTATTTCATAAAAAGAAAATTATAAAACTGGCCCAAAAAAAAAGTTCTCTTTCCAAAAGAAAAATAAATAAAAATAAAAATAAAAATAAAATACAACTCAACACATCCACCAAACACACCCTAAACTAAACGTTCGACATTATTAAACGATTAAGATCATCAGATAAAATATTAGAAATAAATGGAGCACTCATAAGAGATCTTTGCTTGGTAGCCCAATCAACAACTGCATTTCCATCTCTCTTAGTATGAGACCAATAAATAATATGATCTTTAGTCATTGATTTGATCTTCTTAACCTGCAAGTTAATACTTCAATGACACACCATATTGGATCTGCACACCTTCCAAAGAGTAATAGAAGCAATTTCCAAAATAATATTATTCCATCTCATCTTTCTCGCAAGCATCACAAAAAAAACAATAGCATCAGCCTCAGCCACAATAAAAGAAACATGTAAAGCAGGGACATCAAACTAATATAAAACAAAATCATTCCAGTCCCTTAAAACTCTACGGATTCCCGCACAGTTCATTTTACAACAGCCATCAGAATTAATTTTAAGGAAAAAAAAACAAAAGGTTCGATCCACCTTTTATTGCAACAAGAACTACCAACAATATTAAAGGAAATAGAATGATTAATAGCAACAAAAATCATATATCTATTAGTATTCTCTTTTAAATTATTCATAGAAATACTTTTATAAATATAGGAACAGATCATCGCAAAAGTCTTCATGAAAGTAAAAAACCTCACCATTTTGCTTAACATAGTTCCTAGAAACTCAAATAAACCAAAGCACAATAGAAGGAAGGCTAGTTCAAGTTCTATGATAATTTTAAATCCAAGATAAATTTAAAATAATATTCCATAATAATTAATCTAATCTAATTTATTATTATTGTTTTTATTAATGCAAATTTGAAGAAATTTTTCCTTCATAAAAGCCATTAAATGAGAAAGTAAAAAATGCTTAGCTTGATCTTTTTCAATGAGATATTTTTGGAGGATTTACATACATATCACTAAATTCATTTGCATTTACATATATAACCACAAAACTTCAATTTTTGCATATATGCCATCTTACCTATTCATGAAAATGTGTATTTCACAGTTAAAATAGTTATATTTTTGATGTGACATGAAAATTTTGAGAGGCATAAATGTAAAAAAAAAGTTTGATTAAATGCTATTTNACTCTTTAATACAATTTTCCCAATGTCGGCTTGTGATTCCTCTCTTCTAACTCTTCGAACTCTCCTCATAACAACAGAGCCATCAAGAGAAACTATATGGTTGAATCGTCGCACTGTGGTGCTAAATTTCTACCTTGTTCCCCTTGATATGCAAACAATAAAAAAAGATGAAGAGAAATTAAGCATAGAAAACTTTCTAATTCAAGGGCATGTTGTCCTACTTAAGTTTATACTGGATAAGTTGAGGGAAGGAGACAATACTGTGTCTTGTATTTAGATTTCAGTTTATAAAAATTTGCACGAGTTAGGTATTGTGTCAATCAATGTACTAATAGTGCTGAGGTTATACTCAATAAGATAATTGAAAGATGTGACCTTTAATATCTTAGCACGCCAAAAACATTGGTCTAATTTTTCAAGTTAGCTATAGGGGTGTCATCTTAGGTGGGTTTCCAGGTTTGGTTCGAAACTAACCTAAAATTGACCCGATATGAAACTATTTGACCTGAACCCAACCCGTCCTCCACCCGCTTATCCAAACATTTAAATATATTTTCAAAACAAGAGAAACGTTCATATGAGCCTTTTAACAATTTCCAACAGATAAAATTCATTTTACAAAACAAAATGAAATAAAGTATGGCTGTAAAAATATATTAAAAAGTTTAATTATCCGTATCAGTTGATTTGGTCTGTAACGGCAAAATTAATAAATGCTATAAGGTTGCCAGAAAAATTAAGTTAACAACGGACTCTAGTTGAGATCAGATCGGAATAAATGAGTTGAGGTATGAGAGTAAATTTTGGATCGGAATTTTTTTCGAGCCGACTCTAGCTCGGCTCAGAATCGAATCACGAACAGCCCTTGTGATGTTAGGGTTGTTAATTTGATAACTTTAGCTCGAAGATCGTTAACCACCTCGAAGATTGATTCAAATTTTGACTCAAATCGAGATAGGATTGAAATAAAAGAGCAGAGGCGCGACAAGCCAAACTTTTTTTATCAATTTTTTTTTTAGCCAATTTTGAGCTAGCCCCAACTCGGCTGGAAATGGGATCATTAACGGCCCTAGTCAGAACCTTATGGATTTGTGATGCTTTGAGAAAACTGAAGAAAAATAAATGCATCAAATTTAAATTTTAATAATTGTTAGAAATTAAAAATTATATTAAAAATAGGAATAATTTTAATTTTTTTAATAATTTTCAGCTTAATTTTAATGAAAAAATAAATAAATAGATGNAATTTTGACTCAAATCGAGATAGGATTGAAATAAAAGAGCAGAGGCGCGACAAGCCAAACTTTTTTTATCAAATTTTTTTTAGCCAATTCTGAGCTAGCCCCAACTCGACTCAAAATGGGATCATTAATGGCCCTAGTCAGAACCCTATGGATTTGTGATGCTTTGAGAAAACTGAAGAAAAATAAATGCATCAAATTTAAATTTTACTAATTGTTAGAAATTAAAAATTATATTAAAAATAGGAATAATTTTAATTTTTTTAAATAATTTTCAACTCAATTTTAATGAAAAAAAAAATAGATGACTTCAATTGAGGAGTTCAGTGTCTTTGGTGGTGCAAGATTTTTTAATAAAGAGCACATGCTCTCATTTTATTTCATAAAAAGAAAATTATAAAACCGGGAAAGATGTCACCCCCACACACACTACAATCCAAAAAAAAAAAAGTTCTCTTTCCAAAAGAAAGATAAAAATAAATAAAAATAAATAAAATAAAATAAAAATACAACTCAACACACACACCAAACACACCCTAAACTAGACATCCAACATTACTAAATGATTAAGATCACCAGATAAAATATTAGAAATAAATGGAGCACTCAAAAGAGATCCTCGCTCTGCATTTCCATCTCTCTTAGTATAAGACCAATAGATATTATGATATTTAGCCATTGATTTGATCTTCTTAACCTGCAAGTTAATACTCCAATGACACACCATATCAGATCTGCACACTTTCCAAAAAGTAATAGAATCAATTTCCAAAATAATATTATTCTATCTAATTTTTCTTGCAAACATCAAAGAAAAAACAATAACATCAGCCTCAGCCACAGTAGAAGAAACAAGTAAAGCAGGGGCTCCAAACACATATAAAACAACACCATTCCAATCCCTACAAACTCCAGCGACTCCCACACAGTTCATTTTCCAACAGCCATCAGAATTAATTTTAAGGAAAAAAAACAAAAGATTTGATCCACCTTTTATTTCAACAAGAACTAGCAACAATATTAAAGGAAATAGAATGATTAATTGCAACAAAAAGCATATATCTATTAGTATTCTCTTTTAAATTATTCATAGAAATACTTTTATAAATATAGAAACAGATCATCACAAAAGTCTTCATGAAAGTAAAAACCTCACCATTTTGCTTAACAGAGTTCCTAGAAACCCAAATAAACCAAAACACAATAGAAGGAAGGTTAGTTCAAGATCTATGATAATTTTAAATCCAAGATAAATTTAAAATAATATTCCNATAGATGACTTCAATTGACGAGTTCAGTGTCTTTGGTGGTGCAAGATTTTTTAATAAAGAGCACAGGCTCTTATTTTATTTCCTAAAAAGAAAATTATAAAACTGACCAAAAAAAAAGTTCTCTTTCCAAAAGAAAAATAAATAAAAAAAAAATAAAAAATAAAATACAATTCAACACACCCACCAAACACACCCTAAACTAAACGTTCGACATTATTAAACTATTAGGATCATCAGATAAAATATTAGAAATAAATGGAGCACTCATAAGAGATCTTCGCTTAGTAGCCCAATCAACAACTGCATTTTCATCTCTCTTAGTATGAGACCAATAAATATTATGATCTTTAGTCATTAATTTGATCTTCTTAACCTGCAAGTTAATACTCCAATGACACACCATATATGATCTGCACACTTTCCAAAGAGTAATAGAATCAATTTCCAAAATAATATTATTCCATCTCATCTTTCTCGCAAGCATCACAGAAAAAACAATAGCATCAGCCTCAACCACAATAAAAGAAACATGTAAAGCAGGGACAACAAACTAATATAAAACAACACCATCCCTCAAAACTCTACCGACTCCCGCACAGTTCATTTTCCAACAGCCATCAGAATTAATTTTAAGGAAAAAAACAAAAGGTTTGATCCACCTTTTATTTCAACAAGAACTAGCAACAATATTAAAGGAAATAGAGTGATTAATAACAACAAAAATCATATATCTATTAGTATTCTCTTTTAAATTATTCATAAAAATACTTTTATAAATATAGGAACAGATCATCGCAAAAGTCTTCATGAAAGTAAAAACCTCACCATTTTGCTTAACAGAGTTCCTAGAAACCCAAATAAACCAAAGCACAATAGAAGGAAGGTTAGTTCAAGTTCTATGATAATTTTAAATCCAAGATAAATTTAAAATTATATTCTATAGTAATTAATCTAATCTAATTTATTATTATTGTTTTTATTAATGCAAATTTGAAGAAATATTTCCTTCATAAAAGCCATTAAATGAGAAAGTAAAAAATGCTTAGCTTGATCTTTATCAATGAGATATTTTTGGAGGATTTACATACATATCACTAAATTCATATGCATTTACATATATAACCACAAAACTTCAATTTTTGCATATATGTCATCTTACCTATTCATGAAAATGTGTATTTCACAGTTAAAATAGTTATATTTTTGATGTGACATGAAAATTTTGAGAGGTATAAATGTAAAAAAAAAAGTTTGATTAAATGCTGTTTAGAAGAAAATATGATTAAAATTTAATATTATTTATTAAATATTGCATTTTTTATTTAATATTATTGTTTGTAAGTTTTCTTAAATTCTTAAAATTATTTATTTATCCTTTATTATTTACTATAAAGTATTATATTCAATTTATCTTATTGGAAGAATATATATATATATATTAAAAATTTAAAAAACAAGATGAAGTAAGCATTCAAATATATGAAGCATGTACATACATACCCCTCAATTCATACGTGTTTACATATCCAACAACTAAATGCCATTCACATTTTACATAATATACCACAATTTGAACTTTTGACCACCTAAAAAGCTTACCTCAAATGCATGTGCACAACTTTTGACTAGATAAGTTGAAAGGTAGGTGATATCTAACAATTAGATTTGATGGTTCTCTTCTCATGAAGGGAGACTGCCCAAGCAGGAAAGTTTAGGTATGTGTTGGTATTTGATGAATGTTAGACTTCGCAGTTTAAAATGCGAAGAATGTTAGAAATGGTGAGATATCTGAATTTCTGAATGTCATTTTTTTTATATAGAAGAGGAGGTTGAAAGCTCATGTAGGCTTGGGTCAATGAAAAAATAAAAAAAAATATTAGATGTCACTCTTTGGAATACATAAAGAGACAATTGAGAAGCAGAGGCAGACCTAGGTGATATCTATTTTGCATTGCTGCAATTCCCATTTTGGCAATGCAGATGAGATTTCGAAGTGAATTTTTATTTTGGAAATAAAAATTAGGCTTTGCATTTGAGTATGGAGTGAAAACTCTTACATCAGATGAAATATTTGTTTCTAATAAATATATTTTTAGATGAACAACCAAGCGCGTATGAGGTTTGCGGAGACTAGAATGCTTCGATTGATGATTGGCTTTCTACTTGGAAAGTAAAATGTGAAAGAAATATACTCGTGTATGGCCTGGTGTAGCTATGGTGACAGACAACATTAGAACCCAAAATTCAAAATAAATTAAGACAGATTATCGATTTTTAATAGTCCTAACAGTCTCAATAAGTTGTTCATGTTCTGACTTCGAGCTTAATTGCGGTATGCTTGAAAGAAAATTGATCCAAAATTTCTGGATCAAACTTGGGTGGTTTATTTCAATCCGTTCTTTACCTGAGTCAAAATTAAAGCATTTAATTTTTGAGTGATTGTCATTGTTCGAGCTATCTAAATTGTTCACTCCTTTTATAATATGTTGATTATTATCAAATTTGATATCCTTATGTTAAAAATCCACAGTTGGGTCTACTACAAGTCGGATCGTTTAATATTTTAGCAATGTTAGTTTCGTCGAAGATTATTAATCAGTCGAACATTAATTCACAATCTATTAAGACAGCTCCCTCTAATATTGTATGTCACTGTAGGGTGTAGCTATACTAGCCCTCACACACACACACACACATATATATATATATATATAT
>JXCR01083870.1:0-14012 GCA_002079205.1 Phalaenopsis hybrid cultivar | reverse complement strand
TTATTCTCCTCTGTTTACTAAGCAAGTGGATATTTTTAATTTATTTTTATGATTTTTCTATGAAAGGATATGGATTTTCAAAGTTATGGTATTTAATTAATTCATAAGAGGTTATTTTCCACATCATCCTCGTACTCCTTGATGAGCCATAGGTTACGCCCTATTTTGGCCTCGCCATCTGACTTGGTAGCCTTGTGTCCTGTTATTCTTGTCATATTCCCTCATCTGGCTTGTTCTCATCCGTCTGTTCGATGCACGCGCGATCGGACTATCCTCCATTATCTTCCCCGATGAACCAAACCCGTGAGCCATCCAACTTCTAGACCTAAGATCCAACTTGATACATAACCAAATCAAGTGAGGTTTGTTCCTACACCTTTATCTACTTGAGACGAACTCATCCATGAAGTTACAATGCAATGAAAATAAACTTCATTTCACAATCAGATGCTTGTGGAAGCCTCAGTGGAGTCCAACAAACCTCCTAGATTTTTTGGTTTCCTCTGGTGTAAGCTCCAAGTAAGAGTTCAATGAAATGGGGTACGGACTTGGTCTAGGAGTGGTTTGGAGAGCTCAATAAAGGTGGATTTCAGTCGGAATCTTCCTCTCTTACTCTGAGGAAGCTCAAAAGCAATTCAATTTGGAGTTTGGGGAAGTTTAAAGGATGGCTAAAATTTGTCCTGATTTTGGGCTCAAGTCGTGGGGGAAATGGTCAGGAGATGGTTGCAATAAGCTTAGTGAGACTTGGAGGAGCTATGTAAATAATTTGGCAGAGTTTTCCCAAGAAATTTGGTTCTCTTTATTCTTTTTACCATGGAAGGGAAGTTTAAAAAAAAGGACTTGGGGTGGCTGCCAAGGCTTCAAATTAGGTGCAATGTGGAGCTGAGGTGGAGGGCTTCAAATTGCTAAAGAACAATCAGAGATGGGCACCTTGGATGGGTCTAATGGGCTTTGCCTTAAGGGGGTGGCTCTCAATTTTTGGGTTTTCTTGCTGCTAGGCTGACTAGCCAAGCAGAGGAGGTGGTCAAGCATTCAGGTGAGCTAGTGGGAGGGTTAATGTATGTTAACCACTAATGGTTAGTGATAATGGCAAGGATATTTTGGTTTAGGCCTAAAATGGGGTAAATCCCAAAAATTAAGGTACCATTGGTCCATATCTCATATAAGTTGGGCTATGTGGGTCTAGTCTGGTCACTAGGGCCCAAAAGGTGGCTATAGAGGCTTTAATTTGTCAATTTTGGTGCACAGGTTTATATTGGGTCCAATTAGGTTGAAGTTGGGTTTAGGTTGGGCTATCTATGAAATAGGACTCAATTGATTGAGCAACATGGTGTAGATGATTGTCACAAAGTTTTTAAAAAAGGTTTGGAGTGATTTTGAATTTATTTGGAGGTTTAATTTGAAGGAATTTGGACATTTGTTCAATTTGTGGCATTTTGGAGAGATTTAGGTTTGAGTTTGGCTAGATTTTGGATAAGGCCCAATTGATGGTTCAAATTGGTTCTAAGGATTGTCATGAAGAGTTTTAGATATAAATTTAATGGAAATTTTTGGGCTATGAATTCAGTTTGGTTGAATTTGGCACATTGCAAATTTGGGACAAAATTGGGGGTTTCGGCCCAAGTTGGTTTTGGGTGAAATTGAGACTTGAACAAGGCCAATTGAAGGCTCAATTTGATATGTGGAAGTATTCTGAAGGGTTTATGATGCAAAATTAGGGAAATTGAATAAATTTGGGGTTTAATTGAGTGAGATTTTAATTTTGGGTCAAACTGGTGCTTTTCTATTTTGGTTTAAATTGGATTCCAATGTGATTGGATTTGATTTAAATCAAGCTTTTACATGATTAATTTGAGTTTAGAATTGAAATTAGAGAAAATTTGGATCAAATCGTTGGACATTGGGGGTTAATTAGGGTAATTGGGCTTTTAAAGGCTATATGGGGCTTTTGTCAAAATAAGCCATACTGATCAAAATGAGCTCAATGGATTGTTGCAAATTGATTTTGAGAATAATTGAAGTGATTTGAAAGGCTTGGGTCAATTTGAGTCATCAAGGGTTTTTTGGTAATTTTTGCAAAATGAAGGGTATTCTGGTAATTTTGAAAATTTTTGGAAGTTTTGGGCAATTTGGTTGATTTGAAATGGTTTGAGATGATTTTTGGACAAATTTAGGTACTTTCGATAATTTTGGGAAATTTAGCCAATTTTGGGATTTCATGGGCAATTTGGTAGACTGGGTGGATTTGGGGGCAAAATATTAAGTTTGGTATTTTGGTAAAATTGAGATGTCAATCACCCTACATGAGCCATGGACCAGTAAAATTCCATACTTTGGGTCCTTCATGCACTGGTCTTAACTAAACCCTAGCCTTAGGTTAGTGGGTCTAGGTAACTAGCTACATGAGTCTCTTAAAGGGTCAAGGGATCAAAATCAGGTAGGCTTGAGTTTAAGGTTGTGAGTGGAAGTGAAATGTGCAAGTGTGTGTGAGAGAGCAAACAAGACCACACCACCAGAGAGTGTACCCTAAGGCCAAGTAATCCTATGGGGACTCACCTTGAGCTCTCTCATCCCCACCTACTAAGTGCTAGAGGTTAGGAATACTATGTGGAACTTTAGGTAAAGCAAAGATGAGTTTATGTATTTCTAATGGTGAGGGTTCCTTTTCTAGTCCTCTAGGAATAGTCAGCAGGTAAGTCCTATGGCTAGAGCCTAGGCTACTAAAGAGATAAAAACTAGACCTCAACCAAAAGTGAGGTCAACAAATAGACCCTCAATTGGCATTGACCAACGAGATCAACAAAACGAACACAGACTTCTATGTCAACAAACTTAGAATGAAGTGTAAAATTAAGTGACATTTGTTTTCGCTGGGGAATTAAAAAGTGAATATTTGAGTGAAACCGATGATTTGAAACTCTCATGGAATTAACAGGTTTCAGGTGCTGACCCTGAAATGGGAATTAAAATTCTTGGATATATTCCTGGAATGAGAATCGGATGCCATACTCCACTGAAGGTGGTCTTAAACTGATGTCAAAGAATGAGAGTAGGATGCCTTAAATTAATCAAAAGGGCTCGCTCCCAGAAGCCCCTAAAGTTTGATAATTGGACCATTGTAAATTAATGCATAATATGATATAAAATCCTCAACCTCTAGACTATAGTGTGAAATGGTGCTAAGCAATGCAGAATCGGATGTCGAAATCCTCATCCTCTAGAATATTGTGTGCACTATAGCAAATCAATGTGAAATCAGATAAAAAATCCTCAACCTCTAGAATATAGTGTGAATCGTTGCTAAGCAATGCAAAATCGAATGTCAGAATCCTCATCCTCTAAAATATCGTATGCACCATTGCCATGCAATGCAGAATCGGATATAAAATCCTCAACCTATAGAATATAGTGTGAACCATTGCTATGGAATGCAAAATCAGTTGTTACAATCATCATTCTCTATAATATCATAGAATTTAATTTGAAAGATTCATATAAGAGGGGACTCCTAAAGCAACGTGAAATCATATATAAAATCCTCAACCTTTAAAATATTATAGAATTTGATTTGAAAGATTGTGATAGGAGGGAACTTCAAAAGCAACATAAAATCGAATGTAAATTCCCAACCTCTAAAATATTGTAGAATTTTATTTAAGAGATTGCGATAGGATGGGACTCCTAAAGCAACGCGGAATCAGATATAAAATCCTCAACCTCTAAAATATCGTAGAATTTTTTTTGAAAGATTGCGATAGTATGGGACTCTTGAAGAAATGTAGAATTGGATATAAAATCCTCAACCTATAAAATATCTTAGAAATCATAATTCACTTCGGAAACATATCACTACATTGAGAAAGAAAGCTCGATGACTCACATCCAACCTAAGGGGTAGTAGAAAAATATATTGGTCATGCTAGGAAGGAAAGCTCTGGGACTCACATCCAACCTAAATGGCGACGAAGAAAATATCTGCTAGTTGGGGAGGAAAGAGTTGGGACTAACAACCAACCTAAGAGGCAGCGGTAAATATATCAGTCACGCTAAGAAGGAAAGCTCTTAGACTCACATCCAACCCAAGTGGTGACGAGGAAAATATCTGCTAAGTTGGGGAGAAAAGCGCTGGCACTTACATCCAACCCAAGGGGTAGCGGGAAAATATATCGGCCATGCTAGGAAGGAAAGCTCTGAGATTCACATCCAACCCATGTGGTGACAAGGAAAATATCTGCTATGTTTGGGAGGAAAGCGTTGGGACTCACATCCAACCCAAGGGCTAGGGGGAAGATTAGAATCTTGGTACCGACCCAAAGAACAACATGAAAATAATGTAGAGAATTTGTGAGTGCTGAGCTCGTAGATATGTGACATGTGAAGATTGATATTAGTGAGGAAAATTGGTAAGATTTTGTGAAGAGTGTGAAACTCCATAGGGATGTGAGGTAATTGGTGTGGACAAGGATTGTCATGATGCACAAGCAAAGAGTAAGAAATCTCAAACTCAAGAGAAACAAAATCAACAAATTTATCATTTTCTTTTCTTATTGTCTTTGTCACATTTAATTATCTAATTAAATTTTTAAATTTTAATTTTCATTGGTTGATTTTCAAAAACAAGCTGAAATTTTAATATCAAAGTTTCTTTAGAACCAATATATGGTTCCATGTCTCTTTACAATTGCACAAAAAGGGCAATCAGACAAACATGTTGAAGTCTGCAAGAAATTCGATTAATTTGCTTCAAACAAGTGTTGCAGACTGAATACATGTTGAAGCATCAAAAGAGACAATACGCTAAATACATTTTGAGACATCACATGTTGAATACATATTATATAATAAACATATCTGATACATTTCATATCATTTCTGCTACATCATGACGTAGGACAAAAGTGTCCACTAGCTCTCTATTTGTCCTCTGTGGGGTGAGCTCCTGATCAAGCTAACCTACTAAGCCATGCTCCAGGACAAGAATTTCTTCTACTTTTACTTAGAGGTGCAACCATCTCATAGGTCAAACGGGTGCAGATCCTCCAACTCTGGATCCGATCTGAACCCATACGGTACTTTACTTTCATCTATTCCTCTAAATGTCATAGACACTCTGCAGTATTGTACTCTCAGAATGCAGTGCTTGGCTAAGGCTGCTCCACTTCCCTTCAGAATTAGTACTGAACCCATTGGAAAGGGAGAAAAAAGCCCCTATTCCAGATGTTTAGGAGCTTATCGTTGAATTCTTGTGATGTCTCAGGATGTATTCAGCGTATTACATTGAGTTGTAAATCTCGAGTATCCTACTATTCCCCATACTACCAGCAATAAGGGTAGTATGGTAGATGATATGAATGGTGTTCTTCATTATGATGAATGGGGCTTTTCTAAGAACAACTTCAAGCTCGTCGAATCCAATTCCAAACTTGATGGTGGGAGCAACATTGCAAGCATTGTGGCTAATTGGCAAGTTGCAAGAGAAAGTGAGCGTTAGGAATGCCACACACAAGCTTCAAAAAGATAGCTATTGGGTTAGTTATTTGGCAAACACCTTGTAATTATAGTGTGAACACTATAAATTAACAAAGGTCAATATGTAGATTATGCAAATCTTTATTTAATTGTAGTTTGTGAAGATTTTTAAAAATTTAGTAAAAAATTTTGAAAGTAGAATGATTTTTAAAAACACAATATCGGTGGAGACCAAACGCAACCCCCATTGTCGGAAATCATTCTGCGTGGTACACCAAAATGGTAGATGATTTGGCTCTTGAAAGATTGAAGAACATGTTATGTTGTAATCTCTCGTAATGACACTTCTTCTGCCCACTTGGAGAATTAATTCGTAGCTGCAAGAATAAATCTATGTCCCTCAGAGGATGGAGGGTCTATCAGACCTATTATGTCCGTGCCCTAACACTCGAATGGCCACAAGGTGACTATTGGGTGTAGCACATTCAGAGGTTGGTGTAAGACCACCCCATGCACTTTGGAGGTGCGTAGTAGGCGACATCTTCATGAATACTTACTTCATGAATTGAAAATAGTTGTAAATCTCCCTTGATACAATGCTCTTGACCTTCTTTGAAATATTTGATGCATTGGTGTAGAGAATACAGAACCATATTATTCTCGTTAATCCATGGTCATCCTAGTAAAGCATTGAAAGAGGTCTCTGTATCGATGATATGGAATTTGTGGTTATTACTTGTCCTCCAACTTTCATTAATAGTGTAATCGATCCAAGGGATTTTTCTCCCTTTTGATTAAATCTTCTTAACATCATTTTATCGGTTGTGAGCTCTTGAGCCTCAATATTCAAATATGGCAATGTTCGTAGACTCATTAAGTTAAGTGATGTTCTTGGGTCTACCATAACTCTGGACAATACAAATCTGTCGTCAGTTGTGGTCAGGGTACAGAGCAACAAGTATTCATCTGTGAAAGTTATCCTAGGCTATTCTTTTAACAAGCAAACTTCATCCAAGGATGTGATGGCCAACTGAGCTAATAAAATCTTTGGGTCAAGCAAGACTGTAACCAGAGACTCTCTCATCTCCTTTGACAAGATCAGAGCATCGTAGATGCTTAGTTTGGTTGATAACCTCCTAAGATGAGTTTATATAATCCCCAATCTTCACTTGATTATGTAGTTCTTCAACTAACGGAGGTAAAGGTAGCTCTTCTTAAGTGACTATTTGGTTTCCTTTATCCACTGGCCTTGAGGGTAATAATTTCCCACTCCTTAGATTTGTTTCTGTGATTTCTTGTTCCTGAGATGTTATAGGCAAATTTCTGGTGTCTCTTTTTCTTCATCAAAGTGATCCAAGTTAATAGCAAGTGGTTCCCCATGGCACTTAAGGACTGGTTCCTCACTCCGGGTTCTGTCGTAACCGGTATCATCGATATCTTTATCATTCTATTTAACGAGCTCATCGGACTTGAGTACAATTTAAGGACTAGTTTGGGAATCGAGATCAGAGTTAGATTCAACAATTTTAGTTACATTATCACTAGAAACAGTTAAAATGTAGCCAAAATCATAATCATTATATTCATAATACCTCGTTGAGGTGAAAAGATAACATACATGGTTAGGGGTTCAGGGATTTTCTTCCCCAAATCTGAGACAACCAATCTAACAAAGACAGCCCTTATCCTACCCCTGCGCTATTAATCTTCATGACATTGCTCCATTCTTTCTCTTCTGGTTGCGGCGATTTCTCTAGTGAAATCTCCATCTTGGGCTAAGCATGCTGTAGACTCTGAACGGCTACCTGCACTAAAGCAGTCTGAATCTGATCCCGTATCTTCATGGATGACTTGCTCCAACCATAATCCATCCATCCTTCTCAAAATAGGAATCTATCAAAGTGATTGGCTCGGTCGAAATCATATTTACATAACATTTTTCAAGTTCTTTCAAATATTCCTTCGGGATTATTATATTTCCTTATTTGAAAATTCTCTCAAGCTAGTCCTTGAAAACAAAAGAGCCCTCTATTGTATGTCCCAACATCTTGTGGTAGGGGCAGAAATTGGGATACTCCTTCTTGACAACTTCTTCCGGCCTCTTTGGTTCTAAAAATTTGAACTCGAGCTTCTTCATTAAATTTCTGAACATCTTTAGCACATCCTTATCTTTGAAAAAATATAGCCTCCTCTTTTGTTCTGAAAGAGTTGGACACGTTCTACCATCTGCTCGATGAGGTCCTCCCTGGTGTGACTATTGACTAGACTGATCATAATGTTGTGTTTGTTGCTGAGCATGCTATGACAATTGCTAGGAACTTTGGTGAGAATGCTCTGCCTATAACTTTATCAGTTGTTTTCCTTTATTGATCATTGTCATTGTTCCAGACTTCTCAAATATTCTGGTCATCCTGGACTTATCTAACTTCTCTTAGGAATTCATGTGTTTAACTTCCTCTTGTAAAGTACTGGCTTTTCTTAGCAGCTTCTCAAAGGACTTGATGGTGAGTCCGTTAAGCATGAAAGCTAATGGCTCATGGATGCTTCTGAGTAGAATCTCAATCACATGTTGTTCCTGTAGTGGAGGTTAACATTTCATGCTAAGGTTTCTCCACGTTAAGATGTAATCCACTAAGGTCTCGTTAAGCTTTTGCCTCTCTACTACGAGATCTAAAAAAGCAATTTGATGTTGAGCTCCAACAAATCTTTTCAAAAACAACTGTTCTTACTTGGAAAACATCTTGACTGATCTATTGGGTAGCTCAGCGTACCAATCGAATGCAATCTCTAATAGGCTGCTGACAAATTTTTGGAAGAGAAAAGCTTCATTAGCTCCAGTGCTGCCACAACTAGCTTGGAAATGTGTTATATGCTGCCTGAGATTTCCTGTCCAATCTAATGTCTTAAAGCTCTCGGTGACACAAAACCATTAGGGTAGGGTATATCATTGAATTCCTCCAGGTAAGGTCTACCCCTTGAAATGAATGCACCACCCTTAGATTGTGCTAAGGCCTCTCGAACTTGTTATTCGACCAACTGTTTAATATCTTTCTCTGGTATGGTACTTGGTGAGGAAACCTCCTTTTGCTGATCCTCTCCATTGACAGAGGAAACTTCTCTCCTTTCATTGATGATATGAACAATTTTTTGACGGTTGACTCCTGAACGAACTACTTGCTGTGACTTGGACTGCCATGAACTGTAGCCATGACGGCCATGGTGAAAGCCATCTCCTCCATTCTATTTTCTATTTGACGGATTTGTTCATCTCTTAAGAAAACAACCATATGAAAATCATCCACGGCGTTCCCTTCAACGAGAGGTTGGGCATTGGTGTAGATGTAGCGACTCTAGTCTTAATGACATGAATATCCATGAAATCTTCATCAAGATAATCATTAAGATCAAAATCTTCATCATCATTGATGGCTACTCCATGCTCTTTATCTAGCTCAGAAATCTTAGCCCTGAGCTTTTCAAATTTCTCTTCAATTATTGCTTCATGGATTATCTAAAGATCTGGAGGATTTTCCTGAACATCCTCTACTTGGTCATCAAACTTGGTAGCAATAGCCGCAATGATGTCTGATACTTTGGACATCTGCTTCTTTCCACATTCCTTCCTTACGAGCTCATTAAATTGTATTGGTATGGTGACCTTGGGTATTCTTACCTTCTTCTTTGGTGGTGGTGTCTTGGTATGAGGTGTCTCAACGGAGGCATCAGTATGTCGAAGAGAGGCATGCTCCTCGCGGTGAAGACCAAACACAGTATCGGGTGACTTCTTTATCTTCGCCCTCTTTGGGGCACTCTTACGAGCAACAATTGATGGTATTCTCAGACCCATACGTGACTTGACTGGTCAACATTCTGCAGACCTTGGAGTAACAATGGAAGCAGAATCTGTGGTAGCAACGGTAGTATCAACTCAACTCCTCAGACAGAACCTGACGGGAAACGGGCTAACAAAGCTTCAACTGACTTCTGAGACTGTTAGCTGGATCAGACATCTCTCCAAATTTCTTTCTTCATTCGAGGGGACACTATGCATCCCACTCACTTAAGCAACTCAACAACGGAACATCCTTCTTTAGCGGCCAATCATTGGAACACTGTACAGACTTTAGTGATGGGAGCGAGCTTCTCCCTCTCCTCACTACGACCATGAAACAATGGTAAGGTTGCAATAATCTTTTGAATACTTTCATATTCATTAGTATTTATCATTGGGTGAAACCTACTCCCTCATAGGAGCAGAGAGGCCTCTAGTAATCCGAGTTCCTCCTACTAAGGAAACTCATCAACATATATCTTTTCAAGAATTTATGCTTTAGCGACCTTTCAAGCCCTTCGGCTGCGGTTCCTCTTTTGAGATCGAGTTAATGGTGCAGACTTTGAACTAGATCCAATTTCAAATATCTATGGTGGGATGATAAATCCTTCAGTTGTATCTTCCATTATCACGATCTCCTTTTTTTGGCAGAAAAGGGGAAAAAGACTTAGCAATTACTGGTGCAGTAGTTTTCACCTTCTTGCAAGAAAGGAATTCCTGGGGACAGTTCAAGTTAAATTCAACGATAAGCTCCTGAACTTCGAGAGCGGTGTCCTTCATTATGATGAATGGGGCTTTTCTGAGAATGACTTCAAGCTCGGAGCAACATTGCAAGCATTGTGGCTAATTGGCAAGTTGCAGGAGAAAGTGAGCGTTAGGAATTCCATACAGAAGCTTCAAAAATATAGCTATAGGGTTAGTTATTTGGCCAACACCTAGTAATTCTAGTGTGAACACTATAAATTAACAAAGGCCAATATGTAGATTAGGCAAGTCTTTGTTTAATTTTAGTTTGTGAAGATTTTTAAAAATTTAGTAAAAAAATTTTGAAAGTAGAATGATTTAATTAATTAAATAATAAAGGTTAAAGAGTAAGCGCAACACAACACAATTTAATTTAATTTGTATAGTAGCAAACTAAACTCAAAAAGGAAAGTGAAAAATAAGGCCAAGCACGGGACCGACTGCATAACGCACAATGCCCAAACATAACAAGTCCATCAACACATTTATTTGGGGCCCGACCCCACACAAAAGATAGAAGTCCTAATGAACTCCTGAACATCTCTATTCAAAGGTAATTGAACAGACGGTCCTGAAGTCTAAAAGAGTTGACCGTACTTATGCAAGAGAGAAATAGGTAAAGCATGCTAATGAAAGAAGTGTAATTTGGTCCATAGAGGACATACACTCATTACTGATGTATGAAAACAAGATTTCTTGATTTAAATAAAGAGATAAAGTAGTCCTCAGCGGAGTCGATAGAATTTATCGGTCGCCAAATTAGAAATTGTCGGTTGCCAAAATGGATATTCTGACGCCCTTTTTAAATTAATTTACTTATAGGAAAAAAATAGTATTTTAGATTTTAAAAATACAAGATCGAACCAATCTCATACCCTCAATAGTTTAAACAAATGAGCCTAATATCGCAAGAGATGCATCTATCCAAAAGGATAAATACACTACTCGTTGTTAAGGGCTCGATTAAATAAACTAAAGAATTAATGACATTCATTTAAGTTTTCAAAAAAAAAAAACCATTTTTTTAATGTTTACCGACAGGTTCCACCATTTAATACAAAAAATTAAATAGGATTTATATTAAGCTGGGTTCTTAAAAGTTTCCTATAAGGGAAAGCTCCTATAGTGAATTACATCTTAGATAAAGAAGTCACCTAAAAAAACTCTCGATAAAAATCAGGGGATATTATCTTCAAGGAGTTCAAGGGATAGGATTTTTCAAAAGTTCGGGCAAAGAAGATGTGAAAGGGAAATGACTCAAATTTGGAACATTTTTATAGAATCCAAAGAAAGAAGAACTAGGGGATGTCATGAATCCTGAGGAGAACCTCGGTGACTTCCCAAGCTATCTTACGGTTCAACTTCAATTTAGAGAAGGAATTAAGTGTTTCATCCTACCAATTTTATTAATTAGGGCTTACATTCATGCGAGACGACCGCACAAATATCCTAGAAGATGTGAGGGTGTAGGTCATGACAAACGACAACCTCAAAATTCTAAAACAGGTTAGGGCTTAAGTTGTATAGCAAAACCATACAAAGGCCTAAAGAAAAAGTTCATGATTTATGTCGCACTAGGCGGACAACCTCAAAATCCTATTGTTATTTATTTCTAAGGAAGGATGTGCTGTTGTAGATCCTCATGCTATTGTAAATCGTTATTGAAGAAGGCTGCCCACAAAGTTAGCTCCAAGCTTCTCAGCGAAGTAGTAGTCCTAAAGTCTAAGGTTTAAAGGTTTAAATGACAAGTTGAAGTTCAATCAGGGGGGGGGGGGTTAGAGTTGATTAGAGTGACACCAATTAGGATCCCATGGTTCATTTGTTTCGGTATCACTATTTTCTTTTGAACTTACTTATCTTAAAGGAGTTGTGAAACCCATTTAAATCTGGGAGATCTCGTTAGCAACCGTGGGTTACCTCCTCCTAGGGACTTTTGTAAATTCAAAAGGACATTTTAGGTTTAGTGATGTTTCAAAGGATTTATGATTACCTTCGAAACAATTAGTTTTAGATTTTAAAAATATTGATTAATTTTTTAAAAAGTTTTTGATTTTGCAAATAAAGTAAAGTGCACAACCAAGCAGTTTTTATATTTTGTAATGAAAGTAAATTGCAAAAAGTAAAATGACAGAAATTAAACAATATTATAAAAGCGTACCTGTCATCTTCTCAACATTTCAGCTGAAAGATTAGTCTTTTGCAACACACATATGTATTTACGGGAAATTAAAATAAGAATAGTTGAAGGTGTATCTAACAAACCTTGAACTATGACTTATTGAGTCCCAAAAGATCTTAGTGGATGATATTAGAACAAAATATAACAAGTTCAATTTGCTCTTCAAAATATCCAAGAGATTCCAAATTGTTTGAGGATAAAAACAGAACTACTTTAAAGATCTCTTAGAACATTTGAGTTTATTTTGAACTTATCATATTGCTCTATTAATCATCTCAGTTTAAATTAAAAAATCACCCCATTAATTGGTAAACCCTGACATTTTAATCATCGCGAAGACAGGGTACTCAATTAATCAGTTGATATTTCACTTGAAGGTTATGTGAGTGGATGCCCCTAAGGCAAATTTAGGTCATTAAAGATTTTGTACCCACCACTAAAGTTGGGCTTGTAATTCTTAAAGGTATTCATCATATCTCCTGATATCCTTCTAAATCCCATTAAATGAATTCAAATATCAAGCCTAGATCATTACCAAGCCCTTAACAATCTCAGGGGGATAAAGTGGCAATCATTAAGATTTTAAATTTAAGTGATGCATATCCTTATTGAAAGATCATATCATACAAATTGTGGGCTTAAAATAAGTGAACTATCAGCCTCCTAACTTAAGCCCATCACCTGAGAATCATTTAATTTTTATTAACTTCCAAGTTCTGATAATTTAACAAGTTACAATTTTATTCTTATCATGGAAAGGTGGAAAATTGGTTTCTACCCTTCAACCCATGTTGTATCAATCATCCAAACATATTCATTTGAATCAAATTTACCCATTTTCCCTTTGGTTTATCCTAAATTTTGATTAAGGAACCAAAATCTAAAATTACAATTTTGCCCTTGGGGCCCTTCACCTCATAATTCATTAAGCAAAATCCAAGTGACTATGAAGATTTTAGAGTACTCTACCCATGGGGGAAATTAAGACATCAGAGGAGAAAATGTGATTTTTTCAAATTTTTATTTAATATAAATAATTATTTTAACCTAGAAAAATAAGATTTTAAATATTGATTTATTTAATCTATCAAACTAAAATTTTTGTTCATGGGAAAAATTATTAAAGGTTCCCCTAGGATAGAGAAAACACTGAGACAAAATAACATGATTTTTTAATTCAAATTTTAATTATTATTTAATTATTTACTAACTTCAAAAGAGTGTTTTAATTATTCAGAAAATATAATTTAATTTTAAAAATTATTTTTTATATTATATTAAACCTCTTTGTATCTAAAGAACTCAGAGAGACAAATTTTATATTTTCATGATTTATTTTATTTATTATAATTATTTTAATAAGAAAATAAGGAAAATACATTTTAAGCTTTTAGGAATTTATTTTTAACTTCAAAAAATTAGAAAAAAAATTTTAATGAGTCCCAAATTATCAGGAAACCATTAGGAACATTTTGAAATATTTTAGTATTTTTGGAATTTTAAAATTATTTTTAATTTAAAATATAGTTCAAAAATACAGTATTTTCTCAAAAATATTTTTATTTTTCCTAAGTGCTCTTGATCAAAAGAAACTAAGAAAACAACTTTTCATAATTTTTTTAAGTGTATTTAATTTAATATAGTTATTTTTGTACAAAAATACAATGTTTCTAAAAAAAAATCAACTTTAGTGCTTAAATTTAATCAAATAAATTTCCAATTTATTCAGTGGGTTAACATGATTTCTACACACTATGTGGAATTGATTTCATTAATTTTTATTAGTAT
>JXCR01083851.1:0-12925 GCA_002079205.1 Phalaenopsis hybrid cultivar | reverse complement strand
CAATTTTTGGAGAATTATAAAAGAAGGAAGATTGAGACTTTGAAAGGGGTCCTTAAAGTACAAGGAAAGTTTTGAAAGTTCTAAATTTGGGGAGTTAGTTGGAGAGATTTTTAGGCACCACATATTTATCATTTTATTTTAGTTTTATATTGAGAGTGTTGTGAAAGAGAAGAGATTCAAAGGAACTTCAAGAGTTTGGTGGAGGATTTGAGATAAGTTTTTATCCTTTATTTTAGACTACTTTTGATTTTAATTGAGACTAATTGTTGGTTTGAAAATGATTTCTACTTTTAAACTAAAGTGTGGTTTTGATTTTTTCATGGATTTTGAGTAATATTCTTTATCTTTTTTCTGAAAATGATAAGTAATTAAGTGTTAGATGAAAGTTAAGGAGAGTATTGATCTTTAATGTTGGAAGAAGTTGTGATGATTTAAATTCATGTACTTCATTTACTTCTTGATTTGACCAATCCAGATGTTTAAATTTGTTGTGAGAACATGTAAGAACCAGGCTAGTATTGTCTCAGTCAACAATTAGAAAGAATCACATGAGGTTGTATGAATGAGAATATAGTTCATATGATTGAGTGCAAACAAATAGGAAAATAGTTTTGAAGGGTGTACAGTTAGAGGACTTCAAAGTGACAGGTTAAAGCCCCCAACTTGGTTTATTATTTTAGGTTTTCATACGAGATGTTAGCCCCCAGGTGGGGGGAATCGAGAGAACTCTAGAGTGAGAGCTAATATCTTTCCTGCCTAGATAGTCTTTAGAACTATTCACACTTTAAATTAGACAATGTTCTTTATAGCATCTCTAATAAGTGTAAGAAATATTATTGCTCCTACTTGACACAACATAAATCCTATACTTATTACCGATTCATGATAAGGAGAAAGATATTTTCATATTTAATATTTTTCTTCTACAAAAACCCAAGTTATCTTTTTAAGTTTGTCCTGTTTTTATCAAATATTAAAATTATAAAAAATATTTAAACTATGAAAATGACTTTAGTTTAAATAATTGTCTATTTAAAAATAGAAAGTTTTTTAAAAAGTGAATATTATATATCTTTTTTGTGGGTTTGATATTCAGGTCTTAATAAAAAGTCATATATTATTTGATAACGATACGTATACTTGCGTAGTCTCCTAATATATATAAATTAAAAGTTAAATTCTTATTTTTATTCAGGATCAAGTTTTTGGTTTTGTTGCAGAATAAAGAAATATAAGCGAAAAATATAATCAAAATTATTGTTATACTGTTGCATATAAGAAGTTATTGGGGATCAAGTTTTTGGCGCCGCTGCCGGGGAAGTGAAGTGAAAATTATAAAGAATCTATTGATTTAAAGCAATTTTCTATTTTTGCAAAGTCTTATGTAAACTTTAAGTTGTATTTTATTTTGTGTGTGTTTAGTTTTATTTTAGTTTATGTTAGTGTATGTGTAGTTCAGGTTCTGAAGGACTAGTGTCCTACGATTCTGAATTTAAGAGAACTATTAGAAAAATCAGAAAAAATAAAAAAATTTAAAATCTTGAAAAATTTAAAAAAAATTACATAAGTGGCAAACAAAAATGATCAAGTTGTTGAAATTCATCAAGAGTTTAGACCTTTAAGAGATTATCCAAACCCTACTGCAGATGAACTTCGTTGTAGTATTCAAAAACCTATTGTAGTGACTAATTCATTTGAGTTTAAACCTGCTATTATCCAAATGATATCAAATAATTAGTTTGGGGGATCACCAACTGAAGATCCAAATTTACATCTTGCCAATTTTCTAGAATTATGCGCTACATTTAAATATGATGGTGTATCATATGATGTCATAAAACTTAAGTTATTTCCTTTCTCACAAAAGGATAAAGCTAAGATGTTGTTGAATTCATTATCACCTAGATCTATCTAAACTTAGGGTGATTTAGCATAAGAATTCCTTGCTAAATATTTTTCACCATAAAAAATTGCGAAGCTTAGAAATATAATAGATCTTCTAATCAGTTTGAAGTGAAATCTATTTATGAAGCATGAGAAAGATTTAAAGAACTCTTAAGAAAATATCCACACCATGCTATACCAGATTGGTTAATAATTCAAACTTTTTATAATGGATTAGTTGGATGTCTTAGATCAATTATCGATGCCGTTGCTGGAGGTTCATTGATGTCAAAACCATTTCATGACACTTATGCTTCAATTGGAGAGATGGATACAAATAATTTTCAATGGCCTTTTGAAAGGGTAAATCTTAAGAAACTAGCTAATATTCACAAAACTGATGTTTTTGCCATGCTAGCAAATCAAGTTGCAGCAATTTCAATGAAGTTAGACCAATTTAGAATGAATTTTTCTCATCCAAATTCCATGATTGAAGAAAATTCATTAAGCAAAATGGTAGATTTTCAAGTATCTTTAGAGACTTTGAATGTCATAAAAATGAGCAGAATAATCCATATTCAAATTATTATAACCTAGGTTGGAAGAACCATCCTAACTTTATATAGAACAATACTTTGGGTGGTAATAATTAGCAATGGGGGAACAATCAAGTAAACTCATTGGGAAACTGGAGCAACCAAGGGAATATTAAATATAGACCTACTTATCCTCCAGGTTTTAACAGTAATTCACAATTTACGGAGAAGAAGTTATCTATAGAAAGCGTGGTGTTACAAATGAGAAATTAGTTACAAAGTCAATGAGCTACAATTATAAATATTGAGAATAAATTGAGACAAATAGCAAATTCATTAAGTAACAGATCCCAAGGAACACTTCCTAGTAATACATAAGTAAATCTGAAAGACTAGAATAAAGAGCAAGTAAAAGCCATTCAACTTTGAAGCGGAAGAGAATTGAAAAGTAGAGTTCAAAAAGAAACAAAAATAGAAAGAGAAAAGAGTGAAGAACTAAAAGAGGATGCTTTGAATGGTTTAGAGAGACCTATTTCTTCACTTAAAGTTTATTTGGAAAGACCACCACCTCCATTTCCTCAGAGACTTCAACAAAGAAGGTTAGATAAGCAATTTTAAAAGTTTACGGAAAATCTTAAGAAGCTTTCAATTAATATTCCATTTGCTGAACCTCTAGAAGAAATGTCAAGCTTACAATTTGTGAAGTTTATTAAGGATATTCTTAATAGAAAAAGAAAGTTTAAGAATAATGAAACTGTTACACTTAGTGAGATGTGTGTTGACCTCATTTTTGGTTGAGGTCTAGATTTTCCCTCTTTAGTAGCCTAGGGTCTAGCCATAGGATTCTCCTGTTGACTATTTCTAGAGTACTAGAAAAAGAATCCTCACCATTATAAATTCCAAGTTCTTCTTTACTAAACTTGAAGTTCCACATGTTGGTCCTAACCTCTAGCACTTAGTAGGTGAGGTCAATATGGAGGAGCTCAAGGGGAGTCTCCCATAGGATGGTCATACCTTAGGACTAACCCTGTGTGATCTGGTTCTTGTGGGGCTCACATGCAAGCACTACACTTTTCAGTTACCCCAAACCCTATAATCCCTTAAGTTGGTCTCTTGAATCCTTTTAGGAAGCTCATATGAATGAACATATACCCCTAGTCTTTGGCTAAGAGGGTTAGAGCCAGCATATTGAACATCCAAAATGAGTCCTCACATAGCTCTTATTGGTTTGATATTGCTTCCTGGCTTGTTGGCACATTTTGGCCCAAAATTACCAAATTATCAAAATATCCCTACAACCTCAATCTTGGCAAAAAAATCCCAAAATTACCCAAAATACCCAAATTTGTCCAAAAACCAAAATTACCAAATTTCTAAAATACCCCGAAAAATTGCAAAAATTACCAAAATGCCCTTCATGACATTAAAAATTTCCAAAAATTCCCAAAACTTCCAAAATTATCCCAAATATTCATAATTTCAAATTTTTATCATCAATTTGACCCAATTTGACCAAATTAGTCTAATTTGACCAAAGCCCCAATTTGGCCTTAAAGACCCAAATGTCCCCAAATTAACCCCAATTTTGGCCCAATTGACACCAATATTTGGCTAATTTCAATTCTAAATGAAACTTCAGCATCCTCAATCCCAATATAAACAAAATTCAAACTCAATTTGACCCAATTGCAAGCCCAATTTTACCCAAATCAAAAAGCCCCAATTTTGACCATATGCATAAATTCCTAAATTAACCTCTCAATTCAATTCATAACCACTTGAAATTTCCCCAAAGTCTTCATGACATATTCCTATACCAAAATCAACATTCAATTAGCCAAAAATTTTAGCCCAAAATCAATTTCAAATTCAATAGCCCAAGCCCAAGCCCACCACATTTACTTTCAAAAGCCCAAATCCCAAGCCCACATGACAATTCTTTCTCTTCGTCATCCATTTGATTAAAATCATTCCTAAAGTAATAAATTCAAAATCAAGCATCATGTCAAACTCCACCAAAATATTTCATAAATTTAAAAATACCTCCTCATGAAAGTTAACCAAGCCAAAGTCAAGCCATGAAGCCACTCCCAAGCCATAGGTGAGCAATGAGAGCCATGCCACATCACCATACTATTAGTGGAAAGAGGCCAAACTGCTTTCAAATATACTTTTAAGATTCTTTTAAACCCTCCCATGAGTCACTCTAACCCATGTTTAGCTAAATTTGTTTGGATAGAGACCTCACCATGTTGATTATGCTGAACCATTTGATTTCCCTCATCCAACTCCAAAGACTTCATGATTAAACCCTCCCACATCCTATTTTAATTCAACACTTTTACACATGACCAACTCCAATTGACTTCACCAAACCCAAGCCCTAACTTCCTTGAGTCAGATGGTGACTTGAGCCTGGCCGACCAACCACCTTGGCTCCCGGAAAAGCCACCCAAAAATGCTCCACGTAAGTTAAAACTCCAAATTAAACCCATCCAAGCTGTCTCATTCTAATTGAATTTTTTCACCTTGTTGGCATCCACAAAAACAACCCAAAACACCCACTAACTACTCCTGGTGGCCTCTTCTTCCCCATATATTTAAGCCCCCCCTCCATGGCCAGATGAAAAGAGCTTGAAATTCCTTGGGGAGATTCTGTCAAATTGCTTTCAGAGCTTCCCCAAGACCACTTGAGTTCAACCTAACCATCCTTAGCCACTCAAATCCACTACTTAAGCTCAATTTTGGAGCTCAATTTCTAGCCCAAAACATGACATCCTCAAATCCTAAACCAAATCTAAATTAATTGCACCCACACAATCCCCATAGTGAGAAAGGAAGATCCCCCATAGAAGCCCCATCACTAGAGTACCTTAAGGTGGACTTTTATCAACACCCCAAATTAGCCTTTGTCAAAATTGGGTCTAGGCAATTCACCACTGCTCGAGGCTCAATCCCTAGGCTCTTTGGACCCCCACAAAGCTTCCATAAGCATGCAATCCAGACTTCCCCTCTTGGACCAAAGTATTGAACACTAACCCTAAACCAAGCTTCATTTAATTCTCCATGAGCATAGAGTTGATTTAGAGTTTGATTAACCGTATAGATCTTTGCGTCTCATCAAGATGAGCCGATAGGAACAAACCTCACTTGATTTGTTAAGTATCACCAGATATATTAGGATTTGAAGGTGGACGGTCCTCGGGCTAGGGGCTTTGGGGACGTTGACCTGCAGTCGTTGGATTGCGTGTTTATTCTGATTGCGTCGGACAAATAGACGGTTCGAAAAGGCAGGCTGCTCAGCTGGCGGCACCCCAGTAGAAGCGGACGCATGCACGGTTCGAAGCAGACTAGGATGAGGTGGCGTTGACTAGTTTAAGAAGGAAAATAAGGAATTTCTTTTTTTTAAAATTGTGAGAACTTCAAAAATTCATAACTTTGTGTAGAAAAATCACAAAAATAAAATTAAAATACCCTCTTGCTCAGTGAATAGAGGAGAACAATGTAGAAATATTTTCATGTCCATTTGATTCATATTTTCTTTTAAAATAATTAAATGGTGTTTTCCTTGTTTTGATTTTCCATTTATATAGACATTTCACCATTGCATGTGACCATGGGCCCTTTGATGTCTCAATTATTAAGAATCTCCCCTGATTTTTCCAAGGTCAGTGTGTATCTCTAACTAGAGATATCTAATTTTCAAGTTAATGGTCCTTATTTTGGTATAAGAATTATAATAATTAAAATACTCTTCAGAAAAATACAAAATTTATTTTGGTAAGTTCACTGTCATTAGATGACCCTAGGAAAAATATAAACTTGATTTAACTTATTGAAAGTAACCCTAATTGTCACCAACCCTAAAAATGAAAAGAAAATTAATTTGGAGTAATTATAAATGTAAATGATATAAAAATTATTCCAAACTGTAATATAATATTAGAGAAGCTCCCTATAAAAATCTCAAGTCAATTGGAGTTAAATTGACCATTCAAATGGATTAATTAAGTGAAATCACATTTTTAGCATTAAAATAATTCTAATAATTAAAATACAACTCAAAAAATTACAAAATTGGTTTTGGAAGCTCCTTATGACTAGAGGAACTTAAGAAAAATAAAATTTGAATTAAAATAAATTCTTCATTTTAAGCTATTTTTTAGCATTTAAATAATTAAAAATTAATTAAAATTTATAAAAATTGCAAGATAGTAAAAACACACTAAAATGTCACATTTGGATTCCTGATGACTTGGGACCAATTAAAATAATTTTTTTAATTTTTCACTCAAATAATTCCAATAATTAAAATATAAGCCACAAAAATATGAGATTTGTTTATTTGGGTTCCCTCGACTTGGAGAGTTTTAATAAAAATATAAAACTGAATTTTTCACTTAAATATTATTTATATTTAATTAATGCTCAAAACAAACAAATAATTCTAATAATTATATTAAACATTTAAAAATCATGAAGATTGGTCCAAGTGGTCCTCTAACCTAGGTGAAACCCCAATAATATTCTTAAGGATAGATGTTTTATTTTGATTGAGGTATTAAATTTCCATTGAAAATCCCTATTTTTGCATTATAAATAAATATAAAAATTAAAAAAATTCAGAAAAATCACATTTTCACCCCTGATGTTTTAGTTAACCCATGAATGAGGTAATATAAAATCTTGAAGTCATTTAAGTCTAATTTAATGAAATATAGGGTATTAAGGCTTAGGGGCAAAAGCATGATTTTGGAATTTAAGGCTTAATTAATATTTAGGCTTAACCAAAGGTCTAAATGGGCAACAAATTATTTTAATTGATATGTTTTGATGATTGGAATATATAAAGGGTAAGTGGTAGAAACCAATTCTATTTTCGTCTTATAAAGGATAAATTTGTAATTTCTTAAAATTAATGAAATTTGGAAGAGTATTTAAATAAGTAGATATTAAGGTGACGGCTTTGATTTTGGAAGATCACAACTCAATGATTTTAAGCCCCTCAATTAATAGTTTTAAAATGATTTATATTTTGTGATAAAGATTAATAATATAAAATATTAAAAATCCATTTTTCTTAAAATTACCATTCTACCCATTCAATCATAAGGGCTTAGTAGTGAACTAGGCTTAATCAAAATTTTGTCTAATGAGGTTTAAAAATTAACTTATAATTAATTTAAAACCTTTCAAAACACTACAAAAACATTCTTCAAAATCAAAGTAGCTAAGTTGCTTAATTAAGTCAAGTTACCCCCAAGGGCCTTTACCCATATAACTCATAAATTAAACATCAAGTGATAATTACCCTACTTAAGGGATAATCAAAACATCAAATTCACTGGGTATAAAGGTATTAACTGGATGAACTATATAGTAAACATAATAAAACCAAAATAAACTCTAGATAATTCCAGGGACTATGAAATGTCTAGGGTATTATCTGAGACTTCTTCATGATCCTTTGAAAAGCTTAAAGGACATCTGGACTTGTTAAGATTTGCTTAATAGAATCATCCTCAAAATTTGGAACCACCAAAATATGACATAGGATCTGGTAGACACACCTAAAACTTGTATTTTCTACTTTATGTATAAACATGTTTTAATTCTTGTAACATTATATATATATATGCCTTGCAAAGATACTAAAGTCTCAGGTGGAGGAATGAGAAGACTCGCTAGGTACGCTTTTACAGTTTACAGTACATTCTTTTCTTGTACTTTCTACACTGTACTTTTATGCTTACAAACATGCATGGTAAACAACGATGTCACCTTGTATGAAAACAAAAACTGCTAGAATAGCCATAAAACTGAAACCAAAAATCAAAATTAAAATTGACAAAGATAAAATTCATCCCCATAATATTAAAAATATGAGACAACTCAAAATTTAATCACAAACATCACAAAACAACAATTGCAACTAAATTAGTACATCTCTATCGGACGATTGAGAATCTTTCGAAGGAGGTAACCTACAATTGCTAATGAGATTTCCAGGGTCTAAATGAAAGTATGGAACTCATTAGGTTGAGTTTAGTAAATTCATTTGGACTAAGTGAATCCAAAAGAAAATAATGGTACTGGAACGAGGGAACCGTAGTATCCTAATCGGTGTCACTCTAACTAACTTTGATAAGCCCCATATTATTTAAAGAACCATAATCATAGGGACATCTGATTCGACATCATAACCTCAAACATTAGAAAACTTAAACTTGCTACAACGAGGAGCTTAGAGCTAGCATTGTGGGCAGCACGACCATCTTTAACAGCAAAATATGTTTTCACCAACTAAACCATTTTTTAGGATTAAATAACAAATCCATAAGAAATTTGAGGTTGTTTGCTTATGCAGCATAAATCCTCAATTTATCTTTAGGCCTTTGTATAACTCTATTATACAATTTAAGCCTTAATCTGCTTTAGGATTCTGAGGTTTTTGTCTGTCACGGCCGAAATCCTCATATCTTTCAGGCTGTTTGTGTGATATAAGCCCTAATTAATAAAACTGGCAGGATGAAACATTCAATAATTCTAATCTCCAAAATGGAAGCCAAACCATAGAATAGCTTGGGAAGTCACCGAGGTTCTCCTATAGATTTATGACAACCCCTAGTTCTTCCTCCTTTAGATTCAAAAATAAAATTATTCAAATTTGAACCATTCCCCTTTCACACATCTTTGTACGATCCCATCGAAAAGTCCTAATCCTTTGACCTCTTTGAAGATAATATTCGTTGATTTCAATCAAGGGTTTTCTTAAGTGACTCTGGTTATCTATGATGTAATTAACTATAGGGGCTTGCCCTTATAAAAAGCATTTCCTAACCTAACTTACTATAAACCCTATTTAATATTTTGTATTAAATAAGAGAATTTTTTTGGTCAACATAAAATGGTTTCTCAGACTTAAAAGGATGTCATACAATCTTTAGTTTATTTAATCGAACCTTCTCCAGTAAGTAATGTATATATCCCTTGAGATATGTGCACTACTTGTGATGTTATACTCATTTATTTAAACTACAAAGGATATGAGATCAGTTCAATCTTATATTTTCAAAATTTTAAAAATACTATTTTTTTTCAAATTATATATATTAAATTAAATTAAAATGGGTGCTAGAATATCCATCCTAGGAGCCGATAACTTTACATTCCCAACTTTTTAGTGCCGACAACTTCTAGAGACTCTGCTGGGGATCTGCTTCTCTCTCCATATTAATCAGGAAATAATATCTTCATACGTTCATTCCCTCATGAACCAAGTTACCTTCCTTTCGTTGGCATGCTTCACCCATTTCTTTCTTGGGTAAAAACGGTCAACTCTTTTGGACTTCAGGACCGTCTGTTCAATCACCTTTAAATAGGGAGGTTCAAGAGGCTATTAAGGACTTTTCTTAATCTTTGTGTGGATCGGAAACCCAATAAGTGTGTTGGTGGACTAGTTTCGCCCGGGCATTGTGCGTTGTGAAGTCGGTCCTGCACTAGGTCCTAAACTTCACTTTCCCCTTCAAGTCTAATTTCGTATTTTACAAATTAAATCGAATAGTGTCGTTCTGTGCTTGCTCTTTAACCTTTCTTATTTAAGAAAATCCTTCTACTTTTAAATTATTTTTACTAAATTTAAAGCCTTTGCAAACTAAAAATAATAAAACAAAATTTGCCCAGTCTACGGATCAACCTTAGTTAATTTTTAGTGTTCGCACTAGAATTATAAGATATTGGCCAAATAGCTAACCCCAAAGTTTTCTTTTCGAAGTGCTACAATGGCGTTCCCAATGCTCACCCCTTCCTGCAATTTGCCCACAAGCCGCAATGCTCGCAGTATCGCTCTCGCCATCAAGTTTGGAGCTGAAGCCATTCTTGGAAAGGCCCCGTTCGTCATAATGAAAGTCACCGCTCTAGAAGTTCAAGAGCCCTCTATTGAATTTGACCTGAATTGTCCCCAAGAATTCCATTCTTGCAAGAAGGTGAAAACTATTGCTCCCCCGACACCTATCAAGTCTGTTATCCTCTTTTATGCTAAAAGAAATATAAATTATGATCATATAAGATGAAAGTGAATAATTCACCGTTTAGCTGTCAGTTTTTGAAATTGGTTTGAGTTCAAAGTCTGTGCCATTAACTCGATCTCAAAGAAAGAACTGTAACCGAAAGGCTCGGAAGTCAGGTAAAGCCCAAATCTCAGAAAAAGTTCCGAAGTCAGGTAAAGCCCAAATCTCAGAAAAAGTTCCAGATGATGAGTTTCCTCACGGGGAGGAACTTGGATTACAGGAGACCTCTCCACTTCTGCAAGGAAGTAGGTTCCACCCATTGATGAATATTAATGGATATGAAAGTATTCAAGAAATTATTTCTACTTTACCGTCATTTCATGATCGTAGTGAGGAGAAGGAGAAGCCCACGCCTATCACTAAAATTTGCACAGTGTTTCAGAGATTGGTCACTAAGGAAGGATGTTCAATAGTCGAACTGCTTAAGCGAGTGGGATGTGCAGTGTCCCTGCAAATGAAGGAAGAAATTTTAAAGGATGTCAGGATTGCCCGACGGTCCCACAAGTTAGCTGAAGCCTTGCCAACACGTATTCCCTTCAGATTCCGTCTGGAAAGCCGAGTTGATACCACCATTATTACTTACTTTTGCTGCTCCAAGGTCTGTAGGACGTTGACTAGTCAAGTCACGGTTGGGTCCAAGGATTCAGCTGATTGTTACCCATAAAAATGCCTCAAAGAGGGAAAACATGAAGAAATTACCCGATATTGTGTTTGGTTTACACTACGGGGAGCATACTTGTCTCCGACATGTCGATGCCTTTGTTGAGAGACCCTGTCTCAAGACATCATCATCAAGAAAGATAGTGTGGGTACCCAAAGTCACCATACCAATACAGTCTAGTGAGCCCGTACGACAGAATAGAGGAATGAAGCAAAAGTCTGGATTATCTAATATCGTCGCAGCTATTGCTACAAAATTTGATGACCAAGTGAAGGATATTGAGGAAAATCCTCCAGATATTAAGATAATTTAGATGGTGACAATTGAAGGAAAAGTAAAAAAAGCTCATAGTTGAGATTTTTGAGCTAGCTAGAGAACATGGTGTAAAAATTAATGATGATGATGATAATTTTGATTTCAATGATTATCTAGAAGAAGACTTTATGGATATTCATGTCATCGAGACTAGAGCCGCTATATCAGCACTCGATGCCCAACCTCTCCTCGAACGGAACGCCGCAGATGATTTGCGCAGGGCTATTTTCTTAGGAAAGAAACAAATTAGTCAAATGGAAAAGTGAATGGATGAGATGGCTGCCACCATGGTCGCCATGGCTACAATTAATGGGCAATCCCAGACATAGCAGGTAGCTTCTCCAGAAATTGACCAACCTGAAATAATCCATATTACCAATGAAAGAAGAGAAGTTGCTTCCGCTAATGTAGAAGAGCAAAAAGAGAAGGATTCCTCACCAAAAACCATGCTTGAGAAGGATAACAAACAATTGGTCGGACAACAAGTTCAGGAGGCCATAGCCCAATCTAAGGGTGGTGGATTGATTTCAAGGGGTAGACCTTACCTAGAGGAGTTTGATGTCGTTCCTTACCCTAAGAATTTTGTGTCACCAAACCTCAAGATATTTGATGGGACCGGAAATCCCAGACAACATATAATGCATTTCCGAGCAAGTTGTGGCAGCACAAGAGTTAATGAAGCCTTACTCTTCCGATAGTTCATCAGCAACTGTTAGGAATTGTTTTTGATTGGTATACCAAGTTACCTAATGGATCAGTGAAGACGTCCACCAAACTGGAACAAATGTTCGTAAAGAGATTTGCTGGAGCACAACATCATATTCTTATTGGAGGTCTCATAGTGAAGAAGCAAAGATCCAACGAGACTCTAGTGGATTATATCTAGAGGTGGAGAAACTTTAGCATGTAATGTGAACCTAAACTACAGGAACAACATGTGATTGAGATTTTACTCAAAAGCATACATGGGCCGGTAGCTTTCATGCTCAAGGGACTCACTATCAAGTTATTCGAGAAATTGCTAAGCAAAGCCATCAATTTACAAGAGGAGTTTAAACATATGGATTCTTAAAAGAAGGCAAAAAAATTCAGGACAATCAGAGCATTCGAGAAGAGGTCTGGGACAGTGACAACAGTCAATAAGGGGAAGCAACCAATAAAAATACAGGCAGAACATCCTCACAAAAGTTCTCAGCAATTGTTACAGCATGCTCAGCAACAAACAAAACAGTATGGTCAGTCCACTAACAGTCATATCAATGAGGAACGTACCGGACAGATGGTAGAAAATGTCCAAATTTTTCAGTACGAAGGAAAAGAGTGTATTCTTTCAAAGGTGAGGTTGTACCAAGAATGTTAAAAAATTTAATGAAAAATCCAAAGTTCAGATTGTCAGAGCCGAAGAATCTGGAAGAAGTTGATAAGAAAGAATATGCCAATTTTTGCCCTTACCAAAGGAT
>JXCR01083846.1:134243-146436 GCA_002079205.1 Phalaenopsis hybrid cultivar | reverse complement strand
TGTAGAATTATCATCAGCAACCATTTTTTTTTTCTTAATGGACCAGGTCATTATTTAGGAATGGACATCCATGATTGTGCTTCTATAAGCAACAATCGGCCCCTGCAACCAGGTGTTGTAAGTAAACTAATCATTAAATAAAAATCTAATGTTTGTGCTGACTCAAATCATGGGTTTATTAGATGAATAAATATCTAATATCTCTGTGTTATTTTATTGAGAATATTTTAAAATTTTAATATATTTTTGCTGCCATATTTTTTTTCTATAAACATGTTGGTCATGGTCTTTATGCAAATTAGAAGAATTGAGGGTATAATTCTCTACAATCAACCTATTGTGAAGGGACATTTACATTCATACCCTAAACTTATTAGAAAATAGACAAAATCCGCAAATAAGCTGCAACATAAACTATGGAAATTGCAGGTTATAACAATTGAGCCTGGAATTTACATCCCCATCTCCTTCAATGCGCCAGAGAGGTGTGTTCAGCTGAAACTGTCATTTTAATATTTCACATAACTCCAATGTTGGTTTGTGCTATTTTATGCCAACTGACACTCTTGAAATGCACAGATTTCGAGGCGTCGGCATTAGAATTGAGGATGAAGTTCTAATTACTGAAACTGGTTATGAGGTTAACTTCTTCTCAGAATTTAATGTTCTTTTTCTTATGAAAATTCCAACTCCCATGTATTATAATACTTGCCTAACATCTATACTCTGCCTCACTTAATTGTTTCATATCACATAAAAAATGCCATCATTTTAACTCTAGAAAGTGATACATGCATGGGTAAGGTATTATGTGTATAAAAAATGAAGTTTAGGTGTTAGATATGTAAATACTTGGTAATTGAGTGGTATGCATGTAAATCTTCCAAATTTCATTTATTCAGCAGTCAGTCTGATAAAACCGTTCCTCTAAATGCTAAGCTGGTGCTGCTTGATTAAATAAAATAAAAAGGCAGCATAAACCCCTCACTTTTTATATATTTATATATCTAACACCTGAATTTTACTTTTTTTATATTTATATCATCTAAATCTTTCATATCACTTTAAAAGTATCACTATATTATATTTTAAATAGTGAAGTACACTTTTTCATGCACAAGGTGGCATGATTAATATATATATATATAATTGAAGCTGACATAATTTTGTCTGAATTATGAGCAGGTGCTGACTGCATCAATGCCAAAAGAGATTTCACATATCAAATCTTTGCTGAATTTTGATGGTATTACTTCAGATATACCATGCTTGAGAGCAGCTCTCACTTGAGGTTCATTTAAGGAAAAAAAAAAAGATTCTATATTTGGACAAGGCTTGATTAGTGTAAGTTGGCACTGTATTGATTCTTATGATTTAAATTACATTATACTGATAAAGGTGTAAATATATTAAAAAAAATAAAGGGATAATTACATATAAACCACCCAATTTATTGATATTTATAAATTAATTAATGTATTGATAATTACATAATATTGATTCTTACGTTGTTCCACGTGTTAAGAATTTGATAAAAAATGAAAAGTATGGGTTGGGGTTTTATCATGAATTTTGATATTTGAGTGAAAATTTGAAAAATGGCCGAAAAAATATGATTGATTTGCAAATAGCAAATTTTGGGTGATCACTCTAATATCCAAAATCCCAAATAAATATGTAATTTTAGCCATTAATGCTTCATGCCATGTACCACACAAACAAGGAACACTAAGTGCAAGAAGGTTGGAAGGCATGTCATGAAATATCAGCAATTATGTTCAAAAGTATAAGCCAAGAAACAAAATATAAAACTATCGTATGATGAATCATGGAAATAATTAGCAAAAAGTTATATATAAAAGATGCACAAAATAATTCTAAGGCATGTCAACAAGTATTCTCCTCTTAAGAAAATAACAACTTTATGCTAAGCTACCCAAGGTAAAAGAAATTTAAAAAATTGCATAAGCCTAAAATATGCGACTTGTGAAAAAATGACGGGCAATAAAGTAAAAAATGAAACGAGTAAAATTGCACACATTGATTTATGTGGTTCGGCGAATTTGCCTACGTCTATGGAGTTGCAGAGGATTTTATTTATTTGAATAATTACACTGTCGAACGCCTCGACGTCGTTTTTTCACAATAATTGGTATCAGAGCGGTAGGTTGGATATTTAATTAAAAAGTTAATTAAATTCGGTGGACCGGGTCTCCACATTATCCAACATTTCACTGCAGTGCACTTAATGAAGAATTTTTTTAGATATTGAGGCCATCATCAAGAAAATCAACAATCTTCAAAGACTATTCATATATATATATAAAAGACCAGAAAAAAAAAAGATTCTTGAAATGAGAATAAGGAAGATAAAAATATAAATGATTTGAACTGATCACTATGTCAATGCATTGGAGGAAGATGTTGGATTTGTTCAATATAATGAATGAAAAATCAATTTCAGTTGCAAATCACTTTCAAGCTATTTAAAAACCAATAATCAAAGGTGGAGAAATAGAAAATAGTAAATAGCTAAAATCCCATAAGTTTCAAAAAGTGACTTGTATATGTATGCAATTGCTTATACAAGTTGGCATCACACATGCTGGTACATGCCAAACCCACAAAAAGAAACACTAACAAATTATTAACTCAATCTTGTGCTGCCAAAACGATAATTAACCACTGGTTAAGCAAGCAAGTCAAACACGAATAATTCATCAAAGATAACAACAAGATGACTAACAAAAAAGCTTTCTAGAAGAGAAATGAACTAATCACAAGATGTTTCTCTATCATGTACTAGCCACATTGACAATCACTGGCAAAGAATGCTACCTTCGACTCCGAATAAAGCACATACACCTAAAATTACACTTTCTACGCAAAAAAAGGGACTGTTAAAAACTTGTCAAAATCAAAAAAGAAGAAATCAAGACAATATGCTCACAAAATAAATACCGAACTAAAAAAATGAAGCTTAGCAAACCCTCGATGAATCTCCTTTGATAATGATATGGGGACTGCATACAAAGAGATTTTCATACAATGATCACTAAACAAGCAGATAAATTTTATCTATAAATCTCACGGATCCAACCGTGGAGCTTGGAATTGTCAATACGGGAATGACAGTCAGACGGAATAAACTATTTAAATATTTTTATTTCATAATTAAATATATTGCAAAAACACAAAAGAACCATTCTATTTCATTAAACTTTGATTTAAAAAATTAAAATTGAAATGCAATACCTATCAATTTGACCTCCGCAACATTTGTACACATACTCTATAGGTTCCCTCTATTATATAGTGGATTTTCATGAAAATGTTAGCAACTAAAAGTGGCGAATATAACTCTTCTCTATCAATGATCTTTTCTATCCTTAATTAGGGTTGTAAAAAAAGACCATCATTTGCAAAAAGCTCATATTCGGCTCGTTAAATAGCTCATATTCGATTCGTTCGATAAACAAGGGCGCCAAACATGAATAANGAGAAATAGAAAATAGTAAATAGCTAAAATCCCATAAGTTTCAAAAAGTGACTTGTATATGTATGCAATTGCCTGTACAAGTTGACATCACACATGCTGGTACATGCCAAACCCAAAAAAAGAAACACTAACAAATTATTAACTCAATCTTGTGCTGCCAAAACAATAATTAACCACTGGTTAAGCAACCAAATCAAACACGAATAATTCATCAAAGATAGCAACAAGATGACTAACAAAAAAGCTTTCTAGAAGAGAAATGAACTAATCACAAGATGTTTCTCTATCATGTACTAGCCACATTGACAATCACTGGCAAAGAATGCTACCTTCGACTCCGAATAAAGCACATACACCTAAAATTACACTTTCTACTCAAAAAAAGGGACTGTTAAAAACTTGTCAAAATCAAAAAAGAAGCAATCAATACAATATGCTCACAAGATAAATACCGAACTAAAAAGATGAAGCTTAGCAAACCCTCGATGAATCTCCTTTGATAATGATATGGGGGCTGCATACAAAGAGATTTTCATACATTGATCACTAAACAAGCAGATAAATTTTATCTATAAATCTCACAGATCCGACCGTGGAGCTTGAAATTGTCAATACGGGAATGATAGTCAGACGGAAGAAACTATCTAAATATTTTATTTCATAATTAAATATATTGCAAAACACAAAAGAACCATTCTATTTCATTAAACTTTGATTTAAAAAACTAAAATTGAAATGCAATACCTATCAATTTGACCTCCGCAACATTTGTACACATATTCTATAGGTTCTCTATATTATATAGCGGATTTTCATGAAAATGTTAGCAGCTAAAAGTTGCCAATATAACTCTTCTCTATCAATGGCTGCTATCAATGATCTTTTCTATCCTTAATTAGGGTTGTCAAAAAAGCTCATCATTTGTGAAAAGCTCATGTTCGGCTTGTTAAATAGCTCATATTCGATTCGTTCGATAAACAAGGGCGCCAAACATGAATAATTTTTTTTTAGCATGATTTATAAACAAGTCGAACACAAAACCGAGGTTTGTTCGTTTGTGTTCAGCTCGTTTTATGTTACAAACGAGCCAAACACAAAAAAAAACATGGCGATCTCATGACTTGGAACCAATGTTAAAATTATGCAATATAAGACGTGCCTTAAGGCTCGCCCCAACGTAATTTCAAAGAAAAATGCTGAGGCGTACACCTCGAGTAGCTCAAGTNAACACAAAAAAAAACATGGCGATCTCATGACTTGGAACCAATGTTAAAATTATGCAATATAAGACGTGCCTTGAGGCTCGCCCCAACGTAATTTCAAAGAAAAATGCTGAGGCGTACACCTCGAGTAGCTCAAGCGAGTTGCACGCCTCACATTGGTTTAGGCACCCCTCGTCTCAATTCTATTGAGGCATGAGCCTCACGCTTCTAGATTTTTTTCCCTCATATATTAGATGGTTCAGATACGAATTGAAGCCACACTCTCATGTGTAAGATCTCCCTGNCCCTCGTCTCAATTCTATTGAGGCATGAGCCTCACGCTTCTAGATTTTTTTCCCTCATATATTAGATGGTTCGGATACGAATTGAAGCCATACTCTCATGTGTAAGATCTCCCTTCTCCCAAATAAAGCTTCCCAACAGCATTTCATGTTGATTGCTACTTATTGCTACCATTGCCACCTATTTTTATTAATAACTGCATGCCACTGCTGCCACCACCGCCAAGATGCCAGCTGCTTCTGCTGCCCGTGCCCCCAGCTGCTCCTGCTATTGCCACTGTCGCCTGCTACTTCAACTTTTGATTATATAAATATAAATTATGATGCCAATGTATTATTTTTATTCTAATATTTTGACTTACACAATTTTCAAACAAAGAGGCTTACGGATAAGACTGCCTCGAGGGGGCAGGAGCATTTTCTGTCCGGACACCTGACGTACCTCTACGTGCGGTGCATGTTATTCTTGAGTTATTTTCAGGTTATTTTTAATAATCCCGAAATAACCCAGAAATAACCCAAAAATAAAGACCGTGGGTTATTTCTGGGTTATTTTGAGATTATTGAAAATAACCCAGAAATAACTTGAAAATAACTCATGAATACCGTGCACCGCACGTAGAGGTACGTTAGGAGTCCGCACAAAAAAAATTTTGGCCTCGAGGTGTACGCCTGCCTCACGAATGGAAAACGGTTAAATACCTAATTGCTAAGTTTTTAAGCACTGCTTGAAATAACTTCATAATTTTTTCTATCGATTTTGTTCCACTAACACAGCTATAAGTCTATGAATCTTGAATCAATTGCTTCCATGTGGGCGCTAGCACTACTCTATTGAGTAAGGGTGTAAACGAGTCGAGCTTGAGCCACCTTTGGCTAGAGATTGATTAATTTTATTGAGTTCGAGTTTGAGCTGTAGCTAATCACTTACTCTATAGGTTTGGCTACAAATTGAATTTGAGTTTGGCTAACAATTGAATTTGACCTCCGCAACATTTGTACACGTACTCTATAGGTTCCCTCTATTATATAGCGGATTTCCATGAAATATACTTTTAGCATTGGAGGAAGATGTTGGATTTGTTCAATATAACGAATGAAAAATTAATTTCAGTTGCTAATCACTTCAAGCTATTTAAAAACCAATAATCAAAGGTGGAGAAATAGAAAACAGTAAATAGCCATTTCTTCAGATAAAACTAGCCATTTGGCTCGCCTATAATAACAATCTAATTGTGATTAGCTTCACTTCATTCTTTTAATCCTTCTTTCATATTAGTTCTAACCTCACTATATTATTATTATTATTATTAATTAGACAAATTCATTTGTAATTTATCTCCTTAATTGGCTACATTTAAAGTATCCAATTAAATATTTTAACCTATGACGTTTGATCTGAAGTTATGTCATTCATTGGTATTAATACATGGGTTAATTTATCATTAGTAAGTTAATCACTTTTCAGCTTTTTCATTAGAAATTTCCCTAACGTTTCTTTTAGAGGATTAAAGTTAAAGAGTGTTATAATGGATAATTTAAACCTAGGGTTTTAAGAAACTATTTTACTACTAAGAAATTGGATATTAACTTACTTTATACCTCAAAATTCTCTTTTATGATTTTATCTCCTCTCAACCATAAAAAAAATTTAATAAAACATGTAAGACTTCAGTCTTATGGATCCTAAAATTTCACCAAACTTTTAACAAAAATCAAAATTACAATAACTTTAAATTTTGAATCGTGAAGCTCACCTAAAGTTGCAAACTTACCCAAAATCTTCATTGTCTTGCCTTATTTTTTGCAAATTGAGCATGCAAGGGCTCAGCCGAGCTTTACTCGACTGCTGGAAAATGCCACACACACACATGAGACGCTACGGAAGATGCCGCTTGACTTCCCCCTTTCTTGTTCGCGGATGCTCGCAATTAAATGCATCTACGCAAAGAAAAGCCTTGCTTGCACCACTCCTTGGACTAGGAGAATGAGGAGCTCAAGCTTCTCTTGAGCGTCGAAAGTGACACTAGAATGAAAAGAAGTTGCCCGACCGCTCATATCTTCCCATTCCTTGTGCATGGCTCACGACAATCAACAGAGTTGCTCGTCTACCCCTCCTTTCTCTTCTTTGATTTGGACACAAGCTTCTTCCTCGCTTCTTATTGTTCCCCCTTTTCGTCTCTCAATTTGGCTCTCCTTCGTTGTTTGTTATGCTCTCTCTCTCTCTCTCTCTCTCTCAAGTTCGTTTCGGTTCGAAATGGAGGAAATCCTCGTATTAAATCTCACAGGTGATAGGAAGATTTCCTCGATTGACACCTGTAGTGGTCATCTTAAGCAGGTAATTCATTTCATTGTTTTTATTGTTAAGTTAATTAAATTTTTAAAAGATAGTCATCACAAAATAGGAGATTACTGGGATAAGAAAATCAAATTATCTTTATCAATATTATACTAAACCCTACCAAACTCATATAAATTTAATACATATCACCCTCCACCTAAAATCTACATTATGATTTCTACAACCATCAATCTAAAAAATTCAAACACACTATTTACCACCTTCAAGCATTATATAGTAATTGCACAATTGAAGCATCCCACAGCAAAAGAAAAATAATGGGAAGAGGCAGAATAGAGGAATAAGCTTTCAACCATGAATTAGAATAGCTCTTGAACTAGATGATCAAAACATGCATAGCGCACAATTATTAAGATGAGCAACTATAACATCATCCTTTCTTTGCAAAAGTATTAGTTATCAAAGACAAGCTAATGGAGGCATGAATAGAGATCCATCAATAGATGATCAAAACAGGTAAAGCAAAGGGATTAAACTGCAGAAGCAGTACTTGTCACATTGTGCAAAGAATGATTGTTTTGTTAACTTCGCTAATTTTAAATATGGGTGATTAACATACATAGCGCACAATTATTATGCATTTACATATCTCACACCTAAACTTTCTCTTATTTACATACACAACACTTTGATACTTTAAACCTACGCATGAAAATGTGTATTTAACTTTTTTAAAAGGGTAATAGTGCTATATTTGATGTGATGATAAGGATTTGAGTACAATGTGTGTGACGATTGTAAATACATATGAATTGTGTGCCATGTGTTTAAATGTCCCCAACAGAGCTATCTCAAGTATTAGTTGCTCCAATGGTCACCTTATTTTAGTAAACAACAATATAAGACAAGGCCAATTACCTTAAGGTCTGCTGTTGGGATTACTANGTCTTATGGATCCTAAAATTTCACCAAACTTTTAACAAAAATCAAAATTACAATAACTTTAAATTTTGAATCGTGAAGCTCACCTAAAGTTGCAAACTTACCCAAAATCTTCATTGTCTTGCCTTATTTTTTGCAAATTGAGCATGCAAGGGCTCAGCCGAGCTTTACTCGACTGCTGGAAAATGCCACACACACACATGAGACGCTACGGAAGATGCCGCTTGACTTCCCCCTTTCTTGTTCGCGGATGCTCGCAATTAAATGCATCTACGCAAAGAAAAGCCTTGCTTGCACCACTCCTTGGACTAGGAGAATGAGGAGCTCAAGCTTCTCTTGAGCGTCGAAAGTGACACTAGAATGAAAAGAAGTTGCCCGACCGCTCATATCTTCCCATTCCTTGTGCATGGCTCACANGCCACTGTCGCCTGCTACTTCAACTTTTGATTATATAAATATAAATTATGATGCCAATGTATTATTTTTATTCTAATATTTTGACTTACACAATTTTCAAACAAAGAGGCTTACGGATAAGACTGCCTCGAGGGGGCAGGAGCATTTTCTGTCCGGACACCTGACGTACCTCTACGTGCGGTGCATGTTATTCTTGAGTTATTTTCAGGTTATTTTCAATAATCCCGAAATAACCCAGAAATAACCCAAAAATAAAGACCGTGGGTTATTTCTGGGTTATTTTGAGATTATTGAAAATAACCCAGAAATAACTTGAAAATAACTCATGAATACCGTGCACCGCACGTAGAGGTACGTTAGGAGTCCGCACAAAAAAAATTTTGGCCTCGAGGTGTACGCCTGCCTCACGAATGGAAAACGGTTAAATACCTAATTGCTAAGTTTTTAAGCACTGCTTGAAATAACTTCATAATTTTTTCTATCGATTTTGTTCCACTAACACAGCTATAAGTCTATGAATCTTGAATCAATTGCTTCCATGTGGGCGCTAGCACTACTCTATTGCGTAAGGGTGTAAACGAGTCGAGCTTGAGCCACCTTTAGCTAGAGATTGATTAATTTTATTGAGTTCGAGTTTGAGCTGAAGCTAATCACTTACTCTATAGGTTTGGCTACAAATTGAATTTGAGTTTGGCTAACAATTGAATTTGACCTCCGCAACATTTGTACACGTACTCTATAGGTTCCCTCTATTATATAGCAGATTTCCATGAAATATACTTTTAGCATTGGAGGAAGATGTTGGATTTGTTCAATATAATGAATGAAAAATTAATTTCAGTTGCTAATCACTTCAAGCTATTTAAAAACCAATAATCAAAGGTGGAGAAATAGAAAACAGTAAATAGCCATTTCTTCAGATAAAACTAGCCATTTGGCTCGCCTATAATAACAATCTAATTGTGATTAGCTTCACTTCATTCTTTTAATCCTTCTTTCAAATTAGTCCTAACCTCACTANTCTTTCATATTAGTTCTAACCTCACTATATTATTATTATTATTATTAATTAGACAAATTCATTTGTAATTTATCTCCTTAATTGGCTACATTTAAAGTATCCAATTAAATATTTTAACCTATGACGTTTGATCTGAAGTTATGTCATTCATTGGTATTAATACATGGGTTAATTTATCATTAGTAAGTTAATCACTTTTCAGCTTTTTCATTAGAAATTTCCCTAACGTTTCTTTTAGAGGATTAAAGTTAAAGAGTGTTATAATGGATAATTTAAACCTAGGGTTTTAAGAAACTATTTTACTACTAAGAAATTGGATATTAACTTACTTTATACCTCAAAATTCTCTTTTATGATTTTATCTCCTCTCAACCATAAAAAAAATTTAATAAAACATGTAAGACTTCNCAAATTCATTTGTAATTTATCTACTTAATTGGCTACATTTAAAGTATCCAATTAAATATTTTAACCTATGACCTTTGATCTGAAGTTATTTCATTCATTGGTATTAATACATGGGTTAATTTATCATTAGTTAATTAATCACTTTTCAGCTTTTTCATTAGAAATTTCCCTAACGTTTCTTTTTTAGGATTAAAGTTAAGTGCTATAATGGATAATTTAAACCTAGTGTTTTAAGAAACTATTTTACTACTAAGAAATTGGATATTAACTTACTTTATACCTCAAAATTCTCTTTTATGATTTTCTCCTCTCAACCACAAAAAAAATTTAATAAAACATGTAAGATTTAAGTCTTATGGATCCTAAAATTTCACCAAACTTTTAACAAAAATCAAAATTACAATAACTTTAAATTTTGAATCTTGAAGCTCACCTAAAGTTGCAAACTTACCCAAAATCTTCATTATCTTGCCTTATTTTTGCAAATTGAGCATGTAAAGGCCACACACACGCATGAGAAACTACGGAAGATGCCGCTTGACTTCCCCCTTTCTTGTTCACGGATGCTCGCAATTAAATGCATCTACGCAAAGAAAAGCCTTGCTTGCGCCACTCCTTGGACTAGGAGAATGAGGAGCTCGAGCTTCTCTTGAGCGTCGAAAGTGACACTAGAATGAAAAGGAGTTGCTTGACCGCTCATATCTTCCCATTCCTTGTTCACGGCTCACGACAATCAACAGAGTTGCTCGTCTACCCCTCCTTTCTCTTCTTTGATTTGGACACAAGCTTCTTCCTCGCTTCTTATTGTTCTCCCTTTTCGTCTCTCAATTTGGCTCTCCTTCGTTGTTTGTTATGCTCTCTCTCTCTCTCTCTCAAGTTCGTTTCGGTTCGAAATGGAGGAAATCCTCGTATTAAATCTCACAGGTGATAGGAAGATTTCCTCAATTGACACCTGTAGTGGTCATCTTAAGCAGGTAATTCATTTCATTGTTTTTATTGTTAAGTTAATTAAAATTTTTAAAAGATAGTCATCACAAAATAGGAGATTGCTAGGATAAGAAAATCAAATTATCTTTATCTATATCATACTAAACCCTACCTGACTCATATAAATCTAATACATATCACCCTCCACCTAAAATCTACATTATGATTTCTACAACCATCAATCTAAAAAATTCAAACACACTATTTACCACCTTCAAGCATTATATAGTAATTGCACAATTGAAGCATCCCACAGCAAAAGAAAAATAATGGGAAGAGGCAGAATAGAGGAATAAGCTTTCAACCATGAATTAGAATAGCTCTTGAACTAGATGATCAAAACATGCATAGCGCACAATTATTAAGATGAGCAACTATAACATCATTCTTTTTTTGAAAACGTATTAGTGATCAAAGACAAGCTAATGGAGGCATGAATAGAGATCCATCAATAGATGATCAGAACAGGTAAATCAAAGGGATTAAACTGCAGAAGCAGTACTTGTCACATTGTGCAAAGAATGATTGTTCTGTTAACTTCGCTAATTTTAAATATGGGTAATTAACATACATAGCGCACAATTATTATGCATTTACATATCTCACACCTAAACTTCCTCTTATTTTCATACACAACACTTTGATACTTTAAACCTACGCATGAAAATGTGTATTTAACTTTTTTAAAAGGGTAATAGTGCTATATTTGATGTGATGATAAGGATTTGAGTACAATGTGTGTGACGATTGTAAATACATATGAATTGTGCCATGTGTTTAAATGTCCCCAACAGAGCTATCTCAAGTATTAGTTGCTCCAATGGTCACCTTATTCTAGCAAACAACAATATAAGACAAGGCCAATTACCTTAAAGTCTGCTGTTGGGATTACTTATCTATGCGTTGGCTGCCGTTGTCGAGCTCAGCTTGAAAGGACCATCTAAATATGAACCCCTCACCATACTCTATTTGTCAAAATGAATAGGCAGTATTTTCTTTCTAAAAATTTGGAAGATTTACATACAAACCACTCAATTCCAATAAATTTCCACATCTAATATGTCACCTTACCTATACAAGAAATGTTGTAATTCACTTTCAAAAAAAAAAATA
>JXCR01083846.1:81370-127660 GCA_002079205.1 Phalaenopsis hybrid cultivar | reverse complement strand
TATAAAAAGTAAAGTTTAGATGTTGCATATGTAAATACATAGAAATTGGATGGTAGGTATGAATATGCTTCTAAAAATTATTCTAAGGTTTGAAGCCTGGTATGATAATCAAGGCAATAAATAAGCACGTCATATCATATACTAAAATGTATGACAAATAAAACAGCTCAGCTTCACACAAGCTATATGCGTGTGTTTGTGTGTGTGTGTGTGTTATAAAAACAACAAGAATAAAGAAGATAAATGGTGTTTAAAACAGACGGGAAGAAGAATCATTATGATTGGATAATTGCTTAACACACTTTTTTAAAACAGTCCTGGTATTAAATATAATTTACAGACTCAGTCAGTCTCAATAGCATCATACGAGAACGGTAAAATAATGCAAGCAGAAAATGTAAATGTAAAANAATCAAGTTAATAAATAAGCACGTCATATCATATACTAAAATGTATGACAAATAAAACAGCTCAGCTTCACAAAAGCTATGTGTGTGTGTGTGTGTGTGTGTGTGTGTGTGTGTTTGTGTGTGTTATAAAAACAACAAGATTAAAGAAGATAAATGGTGTTTAAAACAGACGGGAAGAAGAAGCATTATGATTGGATAATTGCTTAACAAACTTTTTTAAAACAGTCCTGGTATTAAATATAATTTACAGACTCAGTCAGTCTCAACAGCANTTTTGTTTCAGTTCAAACGCATCATCAACAGTAGGATTTCACAAAATTCAAATTAAGAATCATTTATAATTATAGCATAAGTTTTGTAAAATAACTGTCAACAAAAAATCATCCATAAACCATCCTTATCCGGACATGGAACTAGCAATTACAGTTTTAATGGAAAATATTGAAAACAAATCAAGAACCTTCATATGATTTTTTTTTTAATCTTAAAAAGGAATATCATCTGGCAGCACAAGAATTGATTTGGATGCATTACCAAAAAAAAAAAAAAAAACATGTCAAATTTATGTTAAAATTATTTAAGTTATGTTTACAGTGAATAAATAATAAAAAGTTAAAATTAGTTATTGAAGAACCAAAAAGATACGAATCAAAAAAAGATTACAGCAAGGATCAAGGATAATTGTACTAATCACGGAGATGCTCGAAACGATATACAAAATGGGACATATTGGTCTATGCTTTAATCAATTATCTTTTTAAAAGATGGCATCTCAACTAAAATAAGTGAAAAGTTCAATTTATTTTAATTGCAGTTTAAGAAGCCTCATGTTTTCTTGTAATTGATTGTCCAATAATTCATATATGATAATGCGTGCACTATTTACTTTGTTTAAAATCATAAAGCAACATCCTCAAAGGTTTCACAATTACAACGACTAAACAGCATAATATAACTAAGTTAATAATATAGGGCTTGTTTTAACCTCTAAAGCTGCGTATGACAATTTATGTTATCATAATGGATATTTCTTTACTCTTTAAACAATTTATTTAGGATTAACCAAAGCTCAAATAATCACAATACTCATTATTTTGATAAAGGTAATACATTTGAATCAGTACGGAATAAAATTTTCTATATATAACTATTACATATCTATTGATAAAATTTTAAAAGCACATTACTAAATCTAAACAATATACAAAAATAATCAAATTTGAAGCTTCTCTTAGATTATCATAAAGAAAAACTTGTTTAGCATCTGAAAGCAAGCAGACTTAAACCTATCGAAAATTGTGTAACCAAAGCACATAAAAAAAATGAAATCACACCCAAGGGTGTAGTTGAATAAGATGATAACATAGGGTAAGGACGACAAGTTAAATCATGAAAGAAGCCTACAAAAGAACAACTTCAATTATTTATTCAGCTGCGGCTCCACTTCTCCACAAACCTAGGTAAACTTTCCAACTTTCCAATCCCCCATTTAAGAATTCCATTAATTACCTTTGAAGACAGCAGAATCAAAAGCATTTTACAATACTATCACATCTCTCTACCTAGAGAGGCAAAACTAAAATTTTCTTGCTCAATGTCAACTTTTAAACCTGATTTTTTTCTCACGCTCAATGCCACCTTCTAAAACTTATCTCAGTTTCAAGAACAGCTCATTAAAAAGTCAATTTATAACTACACTAAAACTAGATCACTCTAAAACATGTTATAAACAGCCAAAATCAAACAAAAGAATGCTACACTAGGAGNGCATTTTACAATACTATCACATCTCTCTACCTAGAGAGGCAAAACTAAAATTTTCTTGCTCAATGTCAACTTCTACACCTGATTTTTTTCTCACGCTCAATGCCACCTTCTAAAACTTATCTCAGATTCAAGAACAGCTCATTAAAAAATCAATTTATAACTACACTAAAGCTAGATCACTCTAAAACAGNTCACATTGTCCGCAGCCTTCAGCGCCCTTTGGTTTATAAAGTTATCAAAACACCAAGAAGGGTCTTCATCTGCAATCAATGTGGTTACTTGGTTAGAAAAAGCTTTTAAAAAAAAGAGAGAAAATTTACATACATACCGCAAAATTCTTAAATATTTACATATCAAACACTTAAATATGTTATTTACATGCATAACACTCGAATCTTTAACATCGCAAGAACAATACCACTTGCTAACATTTTAGAAGTACAACTTTTCATGCATAGGTTTATAATACCAATGTGCTATAAATGTAAATATGATATGTGCATATATAACACTCAAATCTATAAAATCACATCAAAAAAAAACCACTTACCAACTTTTCAGAAGTAAAATACAGCTTTTCATGCATAGGTATAATAACAATATGTTATAAATGTAATATCAAATTCTAGATGTTAGATATGTAAAAAAATTAAAATTGTGCAGTATGTATGTACATTTCCCAAAAGGGGCCTTTACATACCAATCACTCGATTCTTATGGATATACACATTTACCACCTAAACTTTGATTTTTACATTTATACCACCCCAAACCTTTCACATCACATAAAAAATAACACCATATTAACTTTTAAAATGCAAAATACATCTTTTCATGCATAGCTAAGATGTCATATATGTAAAAATTAAAGTACAAGGGACCGATATGTAAATACATAGTAATTGAGTGGTAAGTAAATCTTCAAAAAAAAAAAAAAAAATCTAATTCGGTGCATTTATATTGTACACAATTCTTATGTATATATCTCACACATAAACTTTCATATTTACACACATTGCACTCAAATCTTTAATATCACATAAAAGATTGCACTATCGCGGTAGCGCCACCTTTTAAAAGTGAAATCTACATTTTCATGAATATGTTTAAAACACCTACGTGTTATGCATGTAAATATAAAAGTTTAGCTGCCATATATGTAAATAAATAAGAATACCATGCTACATAAATTCCCAAAAAAGGAAAGATTTTCATATATACCACTCGATTCTTTTGTATTTATATATCTAATCTAACACCTAAACTTCAATTTTTACATACATGCCACCTTCCTTATGCATGAAAAGATGTATTTAACTTTTTAAAAGTTAAAATTGTGATATTTTTATGTTATATGAAAGATGTTAGTGGCATATATGTAAAATTTAAAGTTCAAGTGTAAGACATGTAAATACCTAAGAATTGGGTGCTATGTACGTATCCCAAAAATAAAACTAGCTCGGCAGGCAAAAGAGAGAAAATAACATAATGGGAGATGATTAACTTAACTGTTTTGCTTGTAGGCGTGATAAACGTTTAGAAGAGTAAGATGATCCCCGTCGATGTGGCCAAACCGAGCTTTTGCCTCATCAGCAGCTTTTTGAGCTTCCCTAGGCCGCACAAAGCAATTGGGTACTATAGAAAGAATTGTTATCACAGAGCAGAGGCCCATAGTAGAGGTCAGCAGATGCATACAGGCGAGACCAACACTGCTTCATAAGAAAATAACTGAGAAACTGCAACTATATTCATCAGCAGTTACTCCGAAAAACTCTATGGGTATATTGACCAACAGTCATTTAGGAACATTTACGAAAATACCAAACAATTATTATGTATTTACATAACACCTAAACATTCATATATATACAAGCATACTACTCAAATCTTTAACATCACATCAAAAATACAATTATCACTATCTTTTTAAAAGTGAAATACATATTTTCATGCATTACTTTATGACACCAAGGTGCTACATGTGTAAATATCAAACTTTGGGTGTTGGATATGAAAATACATAAGAATTGTGATGTATGTATGTAAACTTCCCAATTATATAACTTCTTTGCCCAGTGAAATAGACAAAAGGTCGAAATGTTCGACGAAAACATGGAGGGGAAGTGCTGATAATATGCAACAAAATCCGAAGTGAATTGATGTCATTTAAAGATTGTAACTTGTAACGACGTTGCGACATATAAATTCACATCGCATTAGATGAACTAAATTCTTTCTCATCATTAAAGTGCTGTAATTGAACCCAATCAAGTGTCTCGTTCATTTATTTCATTATTGAGATTGAGTCCAGCTTAAATATTAACCAAATTTTAATTCTTACTCATGGTTAATTTTCTTAGCAAGTTTGACCATAATCAAACTTTAATCAAAGGTAACTAATTATATAATTGAGGTTAGTAGTTAAACCTATAACCATGATGCTAGATATAAATGATTTATAGATTTCAATCAAAATTGACAGTTCACCAGGTAGAATTGAAGTTGTATAAAAAGCTTAAATATTGATAAGAAATTTTTTAATCTTCCTCTTACTCTTACATATAATAATACGCATAATTTTTAAACTATATAAATATAAAAAAAATGATCAAATAACATAAATCAACTCAACAAATAAGAAATGAAGCCACCCTTAAATGGGTACTTTACCGAGTTATAAAAAACTATTTGTCAAACAATCAAGCATGTTCGCAGCCAAATATGAACAAGAGTATCAGCGTTCAAATTTGTAATTAATTTTTTTGTTCAAGCATAAGAAATTATGTCAAAAAAACAAACATAAGAAAACCACATACTAATCATTGAGGACTACCAAAAGAACTAAAAATTAGAATATAAGAGGTGGCACATACCGGACAGCATTGCCGAAACTGATAGAATTTCATTAGAACAATTAAACTCTGGACTAACAACAAGCATCTTCGACATCTGCGGATCCAACGGAAATTCGCTCATGATTTCACCCAATTTTGTCAAGTTTCCATCATCATCCAAAGCACCCAAGTAGTTCAAAACTTCCAAGGCACGCATTAGCGTTTCCGGTGCAGGCGGATCCATAAAATCAAAATGAACGAGATCATCGATGCCGAGTTTCTTCAATGTCAGAACACTATTCGCCAAATTTGATCTGAGAATTTCAGGATAGGTCTGCGGCTGTAGATCGTTATTAAAACTTTTTTCAGTATAGAGTCTAAAGCATTTCCCGGGTTGAGTTCTGCCAGCACGCCCCGATCTTTGATGAGCACTCGCTTTTGAAATCGGAGAAACTAACAACGACTCGACGCGAATTCGTGGGTTATAAACCTTCTGTTTTGAGAAACCGGGATCGATAACATAAACTATGCCGTCTATAGTTAGAGAAGTCTCTGCAATGTTGGTTGATACAACGATCTTCCGTCCGAGAGGGCCGTCGTCCTTTAGAGGAGTAGGAGCAGGCTCGAATATCTTCTGTTGCATTGCCGGAGGCAGNTAGATCGTTATTAAAACTTTTTTCAGTATAGAGTCTAAAGCATTTCCCAGGTTGAGTTCTGCCAGCACGCCCTGATCTCTGATGAGCGCTCGCTTTTGAAATCGGAGAAACTAACAACGACTCGACGCGAATTCGCGGGTTATAAACCTTCTGTTTTGAGAAACCGGGATCGATAACATAAACAATGCCGTCTATAGTTAGAGAAGTCTCCGCAATGTTGGTTGATACAACGATCTTCCGTCCGAGAGGGCCGTCGTCCTTTAGAGGAGCAGGAGCAGGCTCGAATATCTTCTGCTGCATTGCCGGAGGCAAAGTTGAATAGAGAGGGACTGTTTTAATAGGACCAACTTGATCACCCAAATTATTGATTTCCTTTATAATTTTCCGACATGCATCCTCTATCTCCTCCTCTCCGGTGAGGAAGACGAGAATGTCGCCAGGGGGTTCGCACATGTGAATTTGTACTACAGTCCTAATTGCGGCTTCCAAATAATCCCTCTCAGGTTCTTGAGTATAAAAGATCTCTACAGGATGANGGAGGCAGAGTTGAATAGAGAGGGACTGTTTTAATAGGACCAACTTGATCACCCAAATTATTGATTTCCTTTGTAATTTTCCGACAGGCATCCTCTATCTCCTCCTCTCCGGTGAGGAAGACGAGAATGTCGCCAGGGGGTTCGCACATGTGAATTTGTACTACAGTCCTAATTGCGGCTTCCAAATAATCCCTCTCAGGTTCTTGAGTATAAAATATCTCTACAGGATGAAGCCTTCCAGGTACCTTCATTAATGGAGCTCCATTAAAATATCCTTGAAATTTCTCAGCCTCAAGAGTCGCGCTCATGACGACTAATTTTAGATCGGGCCTATTTCTTAGAACCTCTTTAAGAAGACCGAAAAGAACATCAGTTGCCAAGGTTCTCTCATGAGCCTCATCAAGGATAATCACCTTATACCTCTCCAGAAGAGGGTCAGCCATTGCTTCTGTTAAAAGCATACCATCAGTTAGGTACCTGATTAAGATAAACAAAATAGTGTAAGTTATTAATTACTTGAAAAAAAGGATTAAAAAAAGTAGTAAAAAGGCAAAGGGATTTGAAAAAACTTACTTCAAAATTGTTTTAGGGCTGCTGCAATATTCGAATCGAACACTATAACCAACCTCTTCTCCGATTGTTACATCCATCTCCTCAGCAACTCGACGAGAAACAGACATTGCAGCCACTCTACGAGGTTGCGTACAAGCGACCATTGGACGTTTTCCTAAGAATTCCGCTTCCAAAACAAATTGAGGAATCTGCTCAATCATAACAGAATCTATCAGTACCCTGATCTAAGCTAGATGGTTGTAAAAACCGCACAGTTTCTCTACACAAATAGCTATTAAGAAACAAAAACAACTACCAAACATATCATATGTACCAATTTGAAAATAGAAAAATTTACATATTTACTTAACAATTCTGATGTAGTTACATATATGACACCTAATGTTAGATATTTAAATTTATAAAAACATGGTGTTATCAACATGTGCATAAAAAGAGCATTTGAATTTTAAAAAGTAAATAAAGTGGTATTTTTGATGTGAAGTTAAAGATTTGAATGTTATGAATATAAGTATTAGATTTTAATTGTTAGATATGTAAATACATGAGAATTTTGCAGTATGTACGTAAATGCACCTTGAAAATATGCTAGCACTAAACTGTCTCAAAAATGATGAAAACCACTAGAAAAGAATATAACATACATAAAAGCATGCTCCATTAGATCTAGAGTTACAAAATTAACATAGCAACATAAGAATAAAAAAAAAATTCACCATACTTCTACATTATTAAGCGTAATTATAAACATTAGACATGGCTATAAACGAGCTGGAGAAACAATCAATGTTGAATAAGTTGGACAGCACATGCCTTGTATGCAAAAATACATAAAAACATACAAATAAATCTGTATACCTCACTATAAAGTCCATTTGTATGAATGTCAAAAAGAAGTCAACCTAATCAAAGCAAAATAATTAAGAAGAATTCACAAATGTAAATACATAACAATTGTGTGATGTGCATGTAAACGCCCGAAAAATTAAATAGTTACGATCAACATGGGATGCAAAGTTTAACCACTGCCTCGAAAAGCTGAATAGATATAAAAACTGCAATTTTTGTTTCAGTTCAAACGCATCATCAACAATAGGATTTCATAAAATTCAAATTAAGAATCATTTATAATTATAGCATAAGTTTTGTAAAATATCTGTCAACAAAACATCATCCGTAAACCATCCTTATCCAGACATGGAACTAGCAATTACAGTTTTAATGGAAAATATTGAAAACAAATCAATAACCTTCATATGATTTTTTTTTTTATCTTAAAAAGGAATATCATCTGGCAGCACAAGAATTGATTTGGAATGCATTACAAAAAAAACATGTCAAATTTATATTAAAATTATTTAAGTTATGTTTATAACGAATAAATAATAAAAAATTAAAATTAGTTATTGAGCAACCAAAAAGATACGAATCAAAAAAAGATTACACCAAGGATCAAGGTTAATTGTACTGATCACGGAGATGCTCAAAACGATATACAAAAATGGGACATATTGGTCTATACTTTTATCAATTATCTTTTTAAAAGAGGGCATCTCAACTAAAATAAGTGAAAAGTTCAAATAATCAAGAGATTAAAAAAAAAAAGATTAACATTAATTGAGAAAATATAAAACAAATGTCACGAAATTTTAATGAGCCATTAATACTATATGTCAATATTAATAAAGATTAATTAGCACCAAGATGTGATAGGTTAAAGTGTATCTATTACACACAATAATGTAGATATAAATGATTATATGACATCTAGAGTAAAGAGTAGAAGCGAAGATGGAAAAATGTTTCGAAAGTGCATACAATTAAAAAAAATAAAAGAATAGCATGGATATTTAAAAGAAAAGTAGACACAATTACATCGATTACAATGTATGAGTTTGATAATTTATAAAAGTCACGGATACTACAATGTTTCCAATAAAAAAAAAAGCATTCTCTTCTCAACTTTATTCTAAGCTTATCAAACTATGTTTTCACAAGCTTGGCAGCCCAGAAATGCAACCTATGAAAGAAAACAAACAAAAAAAAATTAGAATAGGACAACAAGATAACATGGTAAATACTTTTGGAATTCGAAGTCACAAATTCATAATTTATTTTAATTGCAGTTTAAGAAGCCTCATGTTTTCTTGTAATTGATTGTCCAATAATTCATATATGATAATGCGTGCACTGTTTACTTTGTTTAAAATCATAAAGCAACATCCTCAAAGGTATCACTATTACAACGGCTAATCAGCATAATATAACTAAGTTAATAAAATAGGGCTTGTTTTAACCTCTAAAGCTGCGTATGACAATTTATGTTATCATAATGGATATTTCTTTACTCTTTAAACAATTTATTTAGGATTAACCAAAGCTTAAATAATCACAATACTCATTATTTTGATAAAGGTAATACATTTGAATCACTATNTCAACCTAATCAAAGCAAAATAATTAAGAAGAATTCACAAATGTAAATACATAACAATTGTGTGATGTGCATTTAAACGCCCCAATAATTAAATAGTTACGATCAACATGGGAAGCAAAGTTTAACCACTGCCTCGAAAAGCTGAATAGATATAAAAATTGCAATTTTTGTTTCAGTTCAAACGCATCATCAACAGTAGGATTTCACAAAATTCAAATTAAGAATCATTTATAATTATAGCATAAGTTTTGTAAAATAACTGTCAACAAAAAATCATCCATAAACCATCCTTATCCGGACATGGAACTAGCAATTACAGTTTTACTGGAAAAAATTGAAAACAAATCAAGAACCTTCATATGATTTTTTTTATCTTAAAAAGGAATATCATCTGGCAGCACAAGAATTGATTTGGAATGCATTACAAAAAAAAAAAAACATGACAAATTTATGTTAAAATTATTTAAGTTATGTTTACAGTGAATAAATAATAAAAAATTAAAATTAGTTATTGAACAACCAAAAAGATACGAATCAAAAAAAGATTACACCAAGGATCAAGGATAATTGTACTAATTACGGAGATGCTCGAAACGATATACAAAAATGGGACATATTGGTCTATAATTTAATCAATTATCTTTTTAAAAGATGGCATCTCAACTAAAATAAGTGAAAAGTTCAAATAATCAAGAGATTAAAAAAAAAAGATTAACATTAATTGAGAAAATATAAAACAAATGTCACGAAATTTTAATGAACCATTAATATTATATGTCAATATTAATCAAGATTAATTAGCACCAAGATGTGATAGGTTTAATTTATTTTAATTGCAGTTTAAGAAGCCTCATGTTTTCTTGTAATTGATTGTCCAATAATTCATATATGATAATGCGTGCACTATTTACTTTGTTTGAAATCATAAAGCAACATCCTCAAAGGTTTCACAATTACAACGACTAATCAGCATAATATAACTAAGTTAATAATATAGGGCTTGTTTTAACCTCTAAAGCTGCGTATGACAACTTATGTTATCATAATGGATATTTCTTTACTCTTTAAACAATTTATTTAGGATTAACCAAAGCATAAATAATCACAATACTCATTATTTTGATAAAGGTAATACATTTGAATCACTACGGAATAAAATTTTCTATATATAACTATTACATATCTATTGATAAAATTTTAAAAGCACATTACTAAATCTAAACAATATACAAAAATAATCAAATTTGAAGCTTCTCTTAGATTATCATAAAGAAAAATTTGTTTAGCGTCTAAAAGCAAGCAGACTTAAACCTATCGAAAATTGTGTAACCAAAGCACATAAAAAAAATGAAATCACACCCAAGGGTGTAGTTGAATAAGATGATAACATAGGGTAAGGACGACAAGTTAAATCATGAAAGAAGCCTACAAAAGGGCACAAATTTTATGCGGCTCCACTTCTCCACAAACCTAGGTAAGNTTAGATTATCATAAAGAAAAATTTGTTTAGCGTCTAAAAGCAAGCAGACTTAAACCTATCGAAAATTGTGTAGCCAAAGCACATAAAAAAAAAGAAATCACACCCAAGGGTGTAGTTGAATAAGATGATAACATAGGGCAAGGACGACAAGTTAAATCATGAAAGAAGCCAACAAAAGGGCACGAATTTTATGTGGCTTCACTTCTCCACAAACCTATGTAAACTTTCCAACTTTCCAATCCCCCATTTAAGAATTCCATTAATAACTTCTGAAGACAGCAGAATCAAAAGCATTTTACAATACTATCACATCGCTCTACCTAGAGAGGCAAAACTAAAATTTTCTTGCTCAATGTCAACTTTACACTTGATTTTTTTCTCACGCTCAATGCCACCCTCTAAAACTTATCTCAGATTCAAGAACAGCTCATTAAAATAACAATTTATAACTACACTAAAGCTAGAGCACTCTAAAACAAGTTATAAACAGCCAAAATCAAACAAAAGAATGCTACACTAGGAACACTAATGCCAATTATTTAGTCAAGCAGAAAAAAACATATTATCAAAATCTAAAAATGAAAATGAAAGAATCTAAGTAGATGCTTGCCTGATGTACACAAGGAACTTATCAAAACCAATCAAAACCTAGGACAAATGACTTTGAGAATTTGAAGGGGTATTGAATAGGATTTGAAGACAATAAAGCAGTGAGGAATAAGATGACATAAGGAACTTATCAAAACCTAGGATAAATGACTACAAGTATTTGAAGAGTTGAGTAGCTTATGGAGGTATTTATAGATTATAAAAGATTTAAAAAGAGCAAAACCATGACCAAGGAGTCGTTGAATCCAATATCAATTTATTTCCATTAGTACCCATTGCTAGACACAAATCTCAATGGATTTTAAATGAGACCTTCAAAAGTCAAATTCAAGATAATTTGAGTTCCAATTTAAGTAAATTTATAGTTAATTGAACATCTCGATAATACAACGCTAGCAACCTTAAAAGTCAATCGATCTGAGTTCAAATGAGCATTGATCAAGAACTTGAGTGAGATTAAAATTTCATAGCATTAATTGAAAAAATCATTGCCCCATTTGTTGGAACACTACATCTATTTCTTATTGTCACAGAAACCTCACAATTCTGTGGTTGAAACCTCGTACCAATAGGAATGGCGTGTCCTCCTAAAACAGCCGCAAGAAAAGACTTTTAGAGTTGGGTATCGACAATGGCATGATGTCAAACTCCAAAAGAAAACCTTCCTCTTCCACCACTCCCCTGGATTTCAATATACTTTTTTGCATGTAATATCATTTAAATATTTTATTCTCATCCATTCATAGATTTTAAGCTAGTAAATAAGCCACTTTTGAATTTAAGATTAGGTCAACTAAAATCTAAGGAAATTGGTTCTCTATTTCATGAGAAAAAAAAAGATATTCCCTCCCTCCCTCCTTTTTTCCTCTTGGTTTGTGGCTAATATCAAAAACCAATAAAAGTAGGGAAAATAGTCAATCAACCAGCCTTCACTTTGGAATATTTATCCAAAACAGTGAATTTATTGTTTGGAAGACAGCTCAGTACTACCGGAGATAATTATAGTAGACAAAAGGGAATGGATCATCAGCAGGTTTGTCCACAATTCCCTGTAACTCTTACATCAAAACCTTGAATTAATTTAAGATCGCTTGGTTGCTTGATCACTTGGGTTTTGACCCAACAATCAATTATCTACCTACAAATCATTCCATCATATAGATTGATAACTAATTCAATTCCCATCATTAAAGATGCTTCTTCAGTTATCCGTTTAAAATTTCAACAAATTTTATCTCATCCTCCATTACCACGACTTCAACAATTAGTATTCTAAAACCATAAACGCATAGCAATTATCAAACTCCCTCAATTGCATCTTCGTTCTTCCATTACAACGGACTTTTATTAACAAATTCATCACCAGAATTGAATATAAAACAAGAAAAAAAAATCCACAAAACCGCAATAACTGAAGAAGATGCTGTAAACGGTGTAAATAAAAAATACAAAATGCNCACTTTGAACTATTTATCCAAAACAGTGAATTTATTGTTTGGAAGACAACTCAGTACTACCGGAGATAATTAGAGTAGACAAAAGGGAATGGATCATCAGCGGGTTTGTCCACAATTCCCTGAAACTCTTACATCAAAACGTTGAATTATTTTATGATCGCCTGGTTGCTTGATCACTTGGGTTTTGGACCCAACAATCAATTATCTACCTACAAATCATTCCATCATAGAGATTGATAACTAATTCAATTCCCATCATTAAAGATGCTTCTTCAGTTATCCGTTTAAAATTTCAACAAATTTTATCTCATCCTCCATTACCACGACTTCAACAATTAGTATTCTAGAACCATAAACGCATAGCAATTATCAAACTCCCTCAATTNCACTTTGGACTATTTATCCAAAACAGTGAATTTATTGTTTGGAAGACAACTCAGTACTACCGGAGATAATTAAAGTAGACAAAAGGGAATGGATCATCAACGGGTTTGTCCACAATTCCCTGTAACTCTTACATCAAAACCTTGAATTATTTTATGATCGATTGGTTGCTTGATCACTTGGGTTTTGGACCCATCAATCAATTATCTACCTACAAATCATTCCATCATAGAGATCGATAACTAATTCAATTCCCATCATTTAAGATGCTTCTTCAGTTATCCGTTTAAAATTTCAACAAATTTTATCTCATCCTCCATTACCACGACGTCAACAATTAGTATTCTAGAGCCATAAACGCATAGCAATTATCAAACTCCCTCGATTGCATCTTCGTTCTTCCATTACAACGGACTTTTATTAACAAATTCATCACCAGAATTGAATATAAAACAAGAAAAAAAATCCACAAAGCCGCAATAACTGAAGAAGATGCTGTAAACGGTGTAAAAAATAAACACAAAATGTTCAACTGAGACAAACCTGGGTGGTCTTGCCACTCCCAGTTTCTNCCATTACAACGGACTTTTATTAACAAATTCATCACCAGAATTGAATATAAAACAAGAAAAAAAATCCACAAAACCGCAATAACTGAAGAAGATGCTGTAAACGGTGTAAAAAAAAACACAAAATGTTCAACTGAGACAAACCTGGGTGGTCTTGCCACTCCCAGTTTCCCCGACAAGAATAATGGTCTGGTTGTCTCGGAGAACTTGAAAGAACTCATCTTTCTGCTGCCAAACGGGAAGTGTCTTCCTCTTTTCGAGGATATCGAAGAACCTTTGTGAGTAGGTCCGTCCGGTCCATCGGTTTATCGTCGCTGGCAGAAGCGCCGCGGCAGCACCACCAGCTAACGAACCGTTAATCCGAGACATCTTCGCCGACACCGCTGCTTNATATATATATATTAATTTAAAGATTTTAAAATATTTTAAAAATAATATTTTATATTTAATATTAAAAAATTTCTTCTTATTCTCTCATAATTGATCATATTATTTTATTATAACACTACTTTAAATTAATCTTAATTCTCTTATAATAAACAAAGTGGTTCGTGAGTCTGTTTGAACTCGTTGACTTAAGCTCGAGTCGTAGCTTAATTTTGATAAAATTAATCAGCTCAAGCTCAAGTCAACGATGGCTTAAACTCGACTCGACTCGACTCGTTTACATCCAATTGGGATTTGGTTCTAACACATTGAGTTAGGAGAAAACGAATACGAGGCATTTACATGCACATCACTTAATTTTTATGCATTGACATGTCTAACACTTTTACATTATTTTCTTTATTATGCCACTCAAATGTCTTATATCTAAAAATGTGGAGTATATTTTTTTCATGCATACGTAAAATTGCATATATATATATATATATATATATATATATATATGTAAAAAATAAAATTTAGATATTACATATATAAATACATAAGAATTGAGTGGTTTATAAGTAAATCTATCAATAACAAAATGATAAATGTATTGACTAATTCTACACTCCCATTAAAATATAGCTTTAAAAATCTATTTAATTTTTTTATAAATAACTCTTTCTTTTAGTGAATCATTATGGAGTTGTTATATGTGTAAGAGATATATTCATGCTACATTTTAATATATTTTTGATAAAATATGATATGTGAATAAGACTAGGAACCGTCTAAACTGTTAAAAACATAAAGCTCTGTCTAAATTAATGCATGTTTTGATGGTTGAATAAATAAATAACACAATAAAACAACAATAAATACCAACCATCATTAATAAGCCATGGACCAATAGAAACCTCATTTTGGGTCATCTATGTAGTGGTCTTAGCCAAATCCTAGCCTAGGGCTAATGGGTTTAGGGGACCACCTACAGGAGTCTCCCAAAAGNCCTGTATTATACCGCCGTAATATAACACAGATACGTGTTATCCCGCCGTCACGGGTATTTAATAGCGTGTTATTTATCGAAAATCTTATGTTATAATTTAATTGAATCGCCTTATTTTCAAAACAATTCCTATAATAATTCATATACTGTGATATGTTGCTTAATTTATATATTACTTATATAAATTATTATATTACTTTATAAATTTATACTTAATTTTTATATTTACTTAATTTTGCGGTTAAACCACCACCTATAATGCAGGTAGATGTTATTTAGCCGCCTATAACGTCTGCCCTTGTTATTTCGTTGAGGTATAACACATGGGGAATATTCCTCATGTCTAATAACGTCGTAATATAACACAAATACGTGTTATTCCGCCATCACGTGTATTTAATAGCGCATTATTTATCAAAAATCTTGTGTTATACTTTAATTAAACCGCCTTATTTTCATAATAATTCATATAACACATCTAGTAGTATTATAGCCCAGACATGTGTTATAACGTAGTCCCGCAGTTTAACACATGGGAAATATTCCCCATGTGTTATATCGCCGCCATATAACATAGGTCTGTATTATTTCGCCGACATGCTATATTATTGAGGAGTTATTTATCAAAAATATTGTGTCATAGCTTAATTAAAACACATTATTTTTTAAATAATCGTGTTATACTGCAATATATACGTGTTATATTGAGAATACATGTCTTATTACGAATTATTGACGCGTTATTTAGCAAAATTTAAGTATTATACAGCAATATTATTGTATTATTGTTCAAAATTCAAGTGTAATAACGAGTTTAAGTATTATTGACCCGTTATTTTCAACTTTATCGTGTTATATGACTTTATAACCTGAAAATTTCAAAATTTAAGCGTTATATCGTAAAATAGTTACTTCTTAAAATATTCAAATATAAATGAAGTTCAAAATATAAAATAATTGTGTTATACTGCGATATATATGTGTTATATTGAAAATACATATGTTATAATTAATTATTGACACGTTATTTTAAATTTTATCGTGTTATATGACCTTATAACCTGAAAATTTCAAAATATAAGCGTTATACCGTAAAATTTAAGTGTTATAACGAAATAATGTTGATGAAAATTTCAAAATCTTGTGTTATAACGAATTATATGACTTTATAATCTGAAAATTTAAAAATATAAGTGTTATACCGTAAAATTCAAGTGTTATAACGAAATATTATTTCTCAGAATTTCAAAATTCAACTGTCATAATGAATTATATGACTTTATAACCTATAAGCAAATATTTAACCGTAAGCAAATGGCGTAAACAAATTCACATATTTAATCATAAGCAACTTCAAGTGTTATAAAACCATAAGCACATATTTAACCGTTTAGATTCTTGGACCACATACAAATGGCGTAAGCAAATTCAGTTCTAAATCTCTCCATGTCTTGTTGTCAGTGAAGATACGGGGTCCAATCAATATCTTGTGCTTGTGGAAACACCAAAATTTTCATGAATTTGCATACAAACATACCGCAATCAATACTATTGTTTTGCGTTGGTGCACCCCTAACAGGTGTAAGTCCCGATGTCGTAGGTTTGGCTCTACCAAAACACTTTGTAGCATCTTTTGCAAACAGCTTCACCTGCAATGTTTATGGGACTGTTATTTTTGTGATATTGGATGTTATTAGTATGTAATATACTTACAACTTTGTGGGCAGCATCATTATGCACGTTGTTGGGAAGAGAGTCGTACGATTTTCATCTTTTTTTTCAATTTCAGCTCCCCAACCAACAAAGTCCAATGGTCGTTATGAATTATAGGAAATAATATAATTTGTGCTTCCTTTATACTGTCCTTCGTGAAATGTTTCAAGAAAGCAGCACTATCCAAATTTTTATGCACTTGCAGAAGTTATTACATTGCATGGTGTTTACAATGAAAGTATGAGCCATAAAAATACAGATAAATTAAATAATTGCAAATACAAAACCACTTATGTAACCAAGTGACTGATTTTGCCTTTTTTTTATTGCAACCAACTTCATTTGATCAATCATATAATCACAAATAGCAACGGACCAGTTAAACGAATATAAGGTATGTATGTTCTCTCCAAATGCATAAAGACCTGCAGGCACGCTGAAATTGATTGAGGGAAATAATAAATTTGTTAGTAAAAACTTAAGAAATAATTTCTCAAAAGGAGTGGAAGACTCTCCTGAAAACTTAGTCACATCTTCATTTATTACTCTCGAATCTACATGAGATGACGAACTTTTCATCCAACTAACAGATTCTCCTCTGTTGGGCATGCTTAAACAAAGCGCCACATGGTCAACATGGAATTTTACCAACTTTTCATCTATTACAAAAGCTCTTCTTTCATTATTCCAGAATTTCATGATATGTAGAGTCAACACATTATCTTGGGGATAAGGAGACATGTAAAAGAACTGACATATTTTTCTTAAAAAAGTCATTGTTTCCTCAAGTACAATGTATCTAACAGTATCGAGTGCACTCCTCACTATAGAAGGACGACATCTACAATTGAACGTTCTTGCGTTCATATACCTACAAAAGAAAACATAAGGAATTATTTTTTTATAGATAACAATTTCCATTCACAATTTTAAAAATGACTCAAATGTTATTATTAGAAGTTATTGTCGGGTTACATATGTGTTATTGTAGTGTTAAATATGTGTTATTGAAGTGTTACATATGTGTTATTTATGTGTTATATGACTGCAATAGTTCAGTTTTTGTTGTGTTACAGATGAGTTATTATGTGTTACAATTGCGTTATCATTATGTTATCATTGTGCAATTGTTGTTCTCTTGTTGTGTTATTATTATGTTACAGATGAGTGAGTTATTATGTGTTGTTATTGTGTTACTGTTTTGTTATTGTTATTTTATTGTTGTAGTATTCTCGTGATATTGTTGTGTTAATGTTGTGTTATCGTGTGTTATGAGCATGTTATCATTGTGTTATGCTTGTGTTATACCAATAACACAACAATAACATACTAAAACACACTATAACATATATTACATTTATAACACAATTCTAATAACATAACACAACAATAATACAAAATAATAAATCTATAACATCATTATATCAACATAACACAACAATAGCACACAATAACACATTTATAACACATAATAACACATCTATAACACAAAATAACACACAATAACACAACTATGACACGATTATAACACACAATAACACGTTATAACACCTATATAACACATCTCTAAATAACATAACACAACAATAACACAAAATAACAACTTTATAACACACAATATCACACAATAATACGACTATAACACCACTATAATACTACAATAACATGACTATAACTTCAACTTTTATTTTAAAATAAACAATGTAGTTTCCTCAACGACTTCTGGAGACCGCTAGGTTCTTCTTTGGCTCCCTTGCGACCTTTCATTTTGTGTGCTACAATGAGAAAGAAAATAAATCACCAGTTGTTGCAATAAAATGACTAAGCACTAATATTTGGAATGAGTATTGCGTAACCTACCTTCCGTTTCCAAGAGTCGAAACCGAATGGAGTACCACCACCAGCCGCCGAAGACAAATCACTGTCTGAAGCGCCGAAGAAAGCCGTAAAAGCCGAAGGAGGAAGAAGTCGAATGTGAAGCGACGAAAGGCTCCAAAAATGTTGAATCTAACATAAAGTAAGTTTTTGTCTGTTTTGGGATTTAATTTGAGGTTCACGATAAACACACCTATAAAATTTCTCGCGTTGATTCGGGTCGGGTCAAGCTCCTTTTTTAATTTTTATATGTTGTGGTACTCAATTTCACTTGTTCTCCACTCATTGGACTGCACAAGCAACTCACCCTGAGGAGTCCTGAGGCAATAAAAATTCCTAATTTTGGCCAGAGCATATATTTATAGCTCCTTACGTGGACCTCTACGGGATGAGGGGTGTGAGTCAAGCCGACTCCTGGCCGGGTTCAAGTTCCGCTCAATGAGCTAACTTGACATGNGGTGCTGAAGTGTAGATGTTAGCCCTCATGCGAGGGGAACGTGGGAGCTCCGAAGTGAGAGCCGGTATCTTCTCAACCTAGCTGCAAATTCAGTAAACAAGCGTAGGATTAGTCAATGTTTTATGTTGGACCAAAGGGTAAAGAATAGGTATGCTCCTATTTGGCACAATATAATTTGAACTGATTCAATTTATCCATTCACTATAATTTATTGACAAGGAGAATGATGTTTTCTTATATATTGAATATCATATTCATATCTTTATTAGTATATTTAGTTATTTATTAGTTATTAAAATTACATATTTATTTCAATTGTCTATTAGTGACAGATAAGCAAATTGAACTTCGTTGTTGTGATTAAAGTTTTGTTTTTCTAAAATCTTAGTTCGTAGTTCTAAACTTACTCCATGTGGGATTGATATCTAGTACTCCATTAGAGCCCTATATTACTTAAGTGATATGTATACTTGTGTTGATAAGTGTGGCTTTGCAATTATTGAATATTTATTACGCCCATATCTATCTTATATTTTTAAGCATATATAAAGTCGCGGTCATGACCACACCTACTATGTACTAGAGGTTAGGACCAATATGTGTAACTTCAAGTTGAGTAGAGAAAAGTTTAAAATTTCTAATGATGAGGGTTCCTTGTCTAGTTTTCTAAGAATAGTGAATAGGAAAGTCANGTGGGATCGATATCTAGGACTCCAATAGAGCCCTATATTACTTGAGCGATACGTATACTTGCGTTGATAAGTCTGACTTTACAATTATTGAATTTTTATTGCATCCATATTTATCTTATATTTTAAGCAAATATAAAGTCAGTGTCAAAGTTTTTGGCGCCATTGCCGAGGATTTAAATCTTCTAGAAGCACTGTCAAATTTTTGTATTTTTCAGTTTATAAAAAACGTCGGTCAAGTTTTTAGCACCGTTGTCGTAGAGTGATTAAGTGAGTGAGTCAAATCACCATTAGAGTAACGAAAAAATTAGGATTATTAGAAATTTTTTACATGAATTGCAACTTATTTTTATATTTNCATTATTGAATATTATATTTATACATCTTTATCAAATCAAACACATATATAAAGTCGCGGTCAAGTTTTTGGTGCCATTGCTGGGAATTTAAATCTTCAAGTAGTGCCATGAAATTCTTGTATTTATTGATTTATAAAAAGTCGGTCGCTGGTCTAGCCTTATTAAAAGTGGGGGCATCCACTTTCAAAGGTGTACTCAGAGCTCTACCAATATTAAAAAGAGCATTTAACTTGAAGTAAGGAAGTGGAAGGCCGAGCAATTTGAACCAAAGAGGAACCATAGGGGGATCTTTACTTGGATCAAAATCAGGTGTCTACTTCACAATTTTCAGTATGGTTCCAGCAATAATCACAGATTGTTTAGCAAAGAGTCTTGCATAATCTTCCTCCGCAACTAGTTGGATTAAAAGATGCCTCCCATCTATTAATCCAATTTTCAGTCTCCAATAAATTTTAAGGATTCAAAGTAATTCCTAACCAGCTCCATCTTTGGATGTCCTAATTAGAATTTGCCCACCAAATTGAATTTAACTTCTTCCTTAAGGGAATCAATTTCTCTGTGAGTGAAGAAAACAACAGTTTCTCCCTCCTTAGATCCAAGAGGGTGAATACATGGATTGTTTCCTTTCCCAGCAGCTATGTCATGGAATTTCTGTGGGGACACCAGTTGATCAGAATCTTGTAAAGTTTCTTTTGTTCTTCCAACAACTCCCGCATAAGTAGCGTTTATCCATTGTGAGTTAGTGAAAATATCAATAGGTGTAGCCATGTTTCAGGCTCACCCATAAAGGAAAAAAGAATACCTTCCCAAGCAGAAAGTACAGTGAAAGAAATTTCTATCTCGAGGAGGCACTAGGATACAGAAAAGAGAGCAGGGAACAAAAGGTAAAACCTTCCAAAACCTTGCAATAGAATCAAAACAAAAGAGGTCTAATACAGTTTGGCAACCAGAGAACCAGGAGGTAAAGAGAAACTCCTCTAACCTCCAGTGAGCAAACATACAGTGTGCTCAATGGAACAGTACCTCCTGAAAAACTCCAGAACCAGGAGAAAGAAGAAAAGAAACACCACCAGAAAGGGAAACCAATAGTGAAGCANGGAAAGTCATATGGCTAGACCTTAGGCTACTAAAGAGGAAAAACTAAACTTCAACCAAAAGTGAGGTCAACACCAACCTACTTAGAACAAAGCAGAGCAACAAATGAATTTTTAAATTGAGAAAAGTTGGCTCAAATTGAAGACGTCAGAAATTTCCACTGGGAAATTAACAAATGTATTTTTAAATTTTGGTCGTGAGTTCAAGCCACCAAGTTAGAAAGTGATTTTTGGATTTGTGTAGTGACCTTTTGTTCATTTGTCTTTATGAAAGGGTGTTTTATAAACTTTGAGCGACAACCATCAGGATTCCTCGTCGAAAATCTGATAATTGTGGTGAATTTGATTTGTTTTGCTTCTTTTTTTTTATCTTGATTTTGATTTTGATTTTAGGATGTGGAAATTTCAAATTTAGATGAGTGAGGAGACCAGGTAGAGATGAAAAGCACGGCGACTCACATCCAACTCAAAGGCTGATAGAGAAAATGTAGCGAAAAATGGAGATTGCACTATGTTGGGGAGGAAGGATCGAAACTTGGTATTCCAACCCAAGCGATAGTGGAAGGGTGCCACATTAGGAAGGGAGATCTGTAGACTTAGTATCCCAACCTAAGAGGTGACAAAAAACTGCACTCCGTTGGGAAGGAAGGTCCCAGGATACTTGGTATACCAACCCAAGCGGAAGTGAAAAGATGCAATATTATGAAGGTGACGCCCCCTAAAATGTGTGTTTTTAATGTGTAATTACTTCAATTTCAATCTCCAGTGATGGCACTAAATACTTGATTTGGCCCACAATCACGCAAATATTTAAGTCCATGGCCAAAACTTAACCCAGTTTAATTATGGTGGCTAATGTACAACACGAATATGTTGTAGAATTTTAGAATTTAATTTATAGTTCACACACTAGGGGCTCTACGCAAGTGCACGTTTCGTTATAAGTAGTGTACGGTTTTCTTTTAAGACCAGAGTGTCGATCCCATAGAGAAGCAAGGTAAGAAATCCCTTGGGTTAATTCTAGTATATTACTATCAGGCTTAAGTTTAGAATGATGATTAAGGGTGTTTTTCTAATAACGACTCCTAAATACAAACCTAGATATAAAGATAAACATAATAAAAGAAATTAGTTTAGAGAATTTTGAGATATTAGAAACTACCTTTCTCAAGCGGCATCTTAAATAAAGTGTAGGAATAAAATGCTTAGAGTTTAATGTAGCCAGTGATAGATAGGAGCATACATATTCCTTACCTCTTTACGAACATAAAGAATATTAGTTAATCCAAAGTTAGTTACAGCTTATGTGATTATGTTGAGTAGATTCTAGCCTCTCAATTCTAGATTACCCACTGTGCTCTCTCTATAGGACTAGCCAGGGACCCTTAGTTTCAACTTTAGACCAAATTGGTAAATGATCTCGCATGTTACCCTAAAAAAATCAATTTTATGCCCATCAATATTTATCTCTCTATCTATTTGCACTAACCAGTGGACTGAGTCTCCTCCCATCTTAAAAGTTAATGTGGTATTCACTAGAGTGAAATCATAGCTCTCTCGGGTTATTATGTTTCACAATGGATTTTAACATTACAAGCGATCATTTTACAAAGTAAATCAAGAGCGGGTGAAAATACCATCACATTAATGAAATAACAGTTGATCTAAGCAAATCATAATTTCTAAACATGCATCCATTTCGTTACAAAAGAAAAGTAAAATGAAGATAATGACATAATTAGTAAAAGAATTGAAATAAATATATAAATTATGAGCCAACAAGAAACATATGTCTATATGTCATCTTTCAAGTGTATAGGTGTGCTTAGTATTCTATTATTTTTATGCAACTATCTGTCACCTAAAAACTCCTAACAAAAATAGATCATTAAATTATATTTTCTTAAAAGTTGTATTGTTGCCTAGACTACTTGGCCATAGTCAACCGGTCAATGTGAGTGCACTCAAGTTGCGAGAGCACTGCTCTTCCGAGTCTTAGTTTCACTTACAACAGATTTTAACATAACCTATTATCACTTAAGTTGTGTCAATGAAACAAAGGAGATATTACTCATCACATGGAAATAAAAATTATTTTATCATAAAACAAATTTTTCTACACATGCCACTACTTCATATTAAAATAAAAGAGTAAAGAAAACTACTCATGAAGCGTAGATAAAACACAACCAAAAACTCCATTAAATCAAAGCAAATCCACTAGAAAGTATTTACAATAATTTTAAGATAATTAATAACACAATACTTAGTTTTTTTTTCCTATGGAAGAAAGATAAAATTCTCTTCAACTAAGTCTTCTGTCGATCCATGCTCCGCTCATACACTTCCATACTCATATCTCTCAAAATCCCTCAACAATCTCTCCGGGAAGGTAGAATTCAACATCTCCTCACACATACACACACACATGCCTCTTAAAAAAAGCACGCCCAGACTCTCTCTAAAACTCTCTAAAAACTCCTAATCATCCCTCATGAGAGACGAATGCCCTCCCTTTTCAAAAAGAAACCAAACACCTCCATTTTTCCAAAAGACACACCTCTTCATTCCAAGAGACATACTTCTTTACATTCAAAATGTCTAGATTCATTTTATAACTCTTTGGAGCGTGCATAACCGCCCAAAACACTCTAGAATAGCCAAGAATCGTCAAAAACTGCCCATTAACCGTTTATGGCGCCTACGCCAGAATGTGGCGCCTATGTACCGGCTTCTATACGAGACTGACGCCTAGGTGCCACCCTGTTGGCAGCACATCCGTTTTGTTTTGTTTCACTCTGTTTCAGCACCAAACCGCTCCAAGTGTTATACCTACAAAATAAACATGAAAATAACAGTTCTTTAAAGTTCAATTTTATTCAAAAACATTTGATAAATGTAAAGAAGATTGAGCATAGAAAGACATCAAAATGCGTAAGATCAGAATTTTCTTCATTGCTCAATTTGACTCCAAATTGCACTATTTTTGTTTCATTTTTTCCAAAAGTCCATTTTTTTGTCTGAGACAAAAAATCTACAAAATATATTCTTTTAAAGTGCATTATCATTAAATATCATTAAAAATTAGCATGAAAGGAGATCCAAAGACTTGATACCCAACCCAAGAGGTGACTGAAGATTGCACTACTTTGGGAAGGAAGGCCCCGGGGGACCTGGTTTTCCAACCCAAGCGGAAGTGAAAAGATGCGACATAAGGAAGGGAGGTCCGAAGACTTGGCATCCCAACCTAAGAGGTCATGAAAGACTGCACTCCATTGGGAATGAAGGTCCCAAGGGACTTGGTATTCCAACCCAAACGAAAGTGAAAATTAACAAAATAATGATAAAAGATGTAAATATATTATATGTAAGTTTGCACATATCTAGGCAAAGTGCCCGCTTGATTGTTGTAAGTTGGCACTATATTGATTCTTATGATGTAAATAACATAACACAGATAAAAAGATGTAAATATATTAAAAAAGAAGGGGATCATTACATATAAACCGTCCAAATTATTGATATTTTTTAATTAATGTATTTATATGTTCCACTATAATACTATTAAGAATTTGATAAAAATGAAATTTATTAGTTGGGATTTTACAATAGATTTTGATATTTGAGTGAGAATTTGAAAAATGGATGAAAAAGAGTGATTGATTTGTAAATAAATTTAGTGTCGTTTGTACATACCGACCAAGTATTATTTATTTATATATCTAACACCTAAAGTTTGATTATAATTTTCTCGTATCAAAAATTATGACTGAAAATTGTAGAGATGATATATTTTTTTTATATGATAAAGATTTTAGTGATGTATGTGTAAAATATGAATGTGTGGGTATTAGATATGCAAGTACATAAGAATTATGTGGTATTTAATGCCCCCAAATAAAAATGATTGCTTTATGAAACATATATAATTTTAAATTAAAACGCCACCTAACTGTAATAAATTTTAATTTATATCTTATTATTTTAATTGTAGCCAAAAGTGAAGGAGGTGAGTTGAGCATAAGATTGGAGGAAAAAGATAGGCAGTTTGAGTTTAATAACTTAGTTGTGTACCGCTAGTGCCACAAAGACTTTTGGTGGTCTTCTTGGTGCATACGACGGTGGGATTTTTTATTGTGGTGAAGTGGTAACAAGGTAGTCGTAGGGGAACCTGTGGCTGGATTATATCATTCTATCTGAAAATGAAATGCCCTTGACTACGACTTACAAATTACTGATGCTGATGTTGAAAGTCAACTAGTTTATTTTTCTTCTTGTTAATCAATCTCCAATCAAGACAAACCGGGTGCAACCACACTATCAACAAATGAGCCCTTACCCACACTCCAAGTAGGTTGGTATTGACGAACATAATGACTTAATCACCTGGATCTACCAAAGCAATTTTCTTTGGATAGAATGAGGCTCTCATTGAGAGATCTATTAGTGATAGGGCCACCCCTCCTGGCAAAGAAATAAAGGCAGGTTCAGATGATTGATCAAACAAATATTTTCGTCCCTTTCTTATGACGGAGCAATTGAATGAAGCGGCGCAAGTGCAGGGCCTCTAAGATTCTGAAGTATGAAGAAGCTTTTCATTATCTGTCATATTTGAAGAAAAGACCTTTGGCATGATGGTAGTAGAGTAGTCAATCTGATCTCGCGGGCGGATAGAAATGCCTATAGATGAGGTAGGTGAGCGTAGCTTGCTGGCAAAGGGCGTGTAGGGTCCAACTCTTATCCTTTCTAGCGAAAAGTACTCCAAGGGTTTGTGTTGAACCTTACCGAAGTGCAGTATAGGGAGCTAGTTTTGTTTTTCAACTCTTTTTCTTACTCGAACGAATATAACCTATCTATCACAAGTGCCTCCTTTGATTGGTGTTCAGTGATTGAAGATGGGAATAACTCATGCCCAGCTCGAGGAAAATTTCCCTTTGTATTTCATATAGGATTTGATTTTGCTTCAAATCCTATATGATTTGAACAAGTTTCACATTAATGTATCATAAGTTCGATTGATTTGCGATCAAATCTTCAAAAATACAATTTTGATTATTATCGCAATATAAAAGGATCTAAAAAATTATTTCATTGTGTCTTTACATATTGATAATCAAAGTAGTTTAGAGGGGCCCATCATCAATAAAATCAACAATCTTTAAAGATTAAAAAAAAAAAAGAGCTAATATAAGACTAGAAAAAAGATTCTTGAAATGAGAATATTAGAATAGATGTTAGGAATTAAAATAGAAAATAATTTATTCCTCTAAGAAGTATGATGAATAAATTATTTCCTTAGAATTAAAGAGATTTTTCCTTTCTTATTTTATATTTATTTCTTTGGATTAGGAATTATTTTTTTTCATATTTTATTTTATTTCATATATCTCCTAATAATTAATATGAATGGATTATTGGAGATATTATGTGATATATATTTGATTTCATATCATTTTTTTTATTATTTTACCTATTATAGGATTATTATAAGGGTTATTTATATCCTCGTTCATATCAATGAAACAAATCAAATATTTCACTTTATTCCGCATTATTCTGAATCTCAATATGATATCAGAGTCGGCGTCCGCGCAGTCGACACAGAACATGTTGCGTCCGTTGCGTGCAGCGTCCACATGAGCCAAAACAAATCGTGAAGAAGGGGCTCGTGAGCAGGGACTCCAACAGTGGCGGCACCAGCAATGTGGCCACCCACCTCATCTTCATCTCGCCGAAGATATTGCTGTTGTCGATCGGACTGCCGGCGAAATCCATTGTTGGTTTTTTTTTTCCTGCGGTATTTTTTCTTCTCTGCCCAAGCGTCAAGGGGAGTTACGTTTTCAGCCAATCTTGAATCTACTTCTTTTTATGCTGAAACACATGGCAGACAAAACTCAATTTTCAACTAAGCCTGAATACTTTTCTCCATGTCGAAACATGACAGACAAAACTCAAAATTCAATCAAGCCTGAATCTAGCAAATTCGACAATTTATCTTCTCTCTATGCCGAAACACATGACGGATAAAACTCAAAATTCAGCCAAGCATGAATCTAACAAATTTGATGATCTGTAAATTTTTGCTTCCAAAGCTAACCAAACGACACTTCACATCGCCTCTAACCCAATATACCTTGAGCGCACAAAGCACATAGAGATTGATTGTCATCTCATACGGGAGAAGATTTAAGAAGGAATGATAAAGTTGACTCACGTGTCCACTTTAGAGCAGTCAGCAGACATTTTTCATAAAACCATTAAACGCTTCTCAATTCTCGATACAACTCAGCAAGTTAAGAATTATTAACAGACATTCCAAACTTGAGGGTGAGTGTTAGGAATTATAATAGGAAATAATTTATTCCTAGAAGATTTTATGATGTATAATTTCCTTAAATATAAAGAGATCTTTCATTTCCTATTTTATATTTATTTTTTTAGATTAAGAATTATTTGTTTTTTTATTCTATGTTATTTACTATATCTCCTAATAATTAACATGAATTGATTTTTGGAGATATTAGGTGATATATCTTTCATTTCATATTATTTTCTTATTATTATTTTTTTTATTATAGGATTCTTGTAAGGGTTATTTATACTCTCATTCATATCAATTAAACAAATCAAGTATTCAACTTTATTCCGCATTATTCTGAATCTCAACAATATATAAAGACAAAAACATAAATAATTTGAGATGATCACTATCTCAATGCATCGCAGAAAATGTTGGATTTGTTCTATATAATGAATGAAAAATTAATTTCACTTGCAAACCACTTCCAAGCTATTTAAAAACCAATAGTCAAAGATGGAGAAATAGAAAATAGTAAATAGCTAAAATCCCACGAGTTTCAGAAATTGACTTATACGTATGTATGCAATTGCCTGTATAATGAGACATCATACATGCTGTGGGAGCTGTTATTCAGTACATGTCAAACCCAAAAATGAAACACTAACCAATTATTAACTCAATCCTATGCAACCAAAAAGATAAGTAATCACTGGTTAAGCAAGCAAATCAAACACGCATAATTCATCAAAGATAGCAACAAGATGATTAACAAAAATGCTTTCTAGCAGAGAACTGAACTGATCATAAGATGTTTCTCTATTATGTAATAGCCAAATTAACAATCACTGGTAAAGAATGCTACCTTCAACACGTACACCTAAAATTCCAGTTTCTACGCAAAACAATGACTTAAAAACTTGTCAAAATCAAAGCAGAAGAGATCTAGACAATATGCACACAAAATAAATACCCACTAAAAAGTTGAAGCTTTGCAAAACCTCCATGGATATCCATTAATAATGGATATGGAGGCCGAATACAAAGAGATTTTCACGCAACGATCACTATACAAGCACATTATCTACCGGCCCGGCCCGAGAGCTTGGAATTACCAATGTAGGAAATGACAATCACACGAAAGAAACTGTTAAAATATTTTTATTTCATGATTAACATATATTGCAAAACTCAAAAGAATCATTCTATTTCATTACACTTTAATTTAAAAAATAAAAATTGGAAGGCACTCCTCGCCTCAATTCTACTGAGGCACGAGCCTCTCGCTTTTAGGTTTTCTTCCCATAAATTAGATTGTTCGAATACGAATTGAAGCCACACTTTCATGTGTAAGACCTCCCTCTCCCAAATAAAGCTTCCCAGCAACATTGCATGATGCTTGCTACTTATTGCTATTGTTGCCCCCTATTTTTGTTAGAACTGTATGCCACTCAGTTGTCGCCACCGCCAAGTTGCCAGTTACTTCTGGCGCTCTCGCCGCCAGTTGCTCCTGTTTTTGCCGGTCCCCTCCAACTACAATTTTTTATTATTTATTATATTTTTATTTAGATTTATGAATATTATTATTTTAGACAATATGAGTAAGAGAAGTCTACAATGCAAAACTCATCTTATGTCTTCTTTGGATATTTTATATTACTTTCATTTCATGTTTTATGTTAGTTTGATGACTTGATTAGTTGATGTTTATATTATATTTTTATTTTGTGCAATTTGTTCCTTAATTTTTGCAGCTACACAACTTGTTATTTATATAATAACTTTCATTTCATGTTTTATGTCACTTTTTTCTATGCTAGAATGTTAATATAACTTCTTACAATAAATATAGAATATGATGTTGACGTATTATCTTTATTCTATTATTTTGAATTATGCAGTTTTCAAACTAAGAGGCTTACGAATAAGACCGCCTCAAGGTTTATGCTCGCCTCACGAATGGAAAACAATTAAATACCTAATTGCACAATTTTTAGACATTGCTTAGAATAACTTCATATATGTTGTTCTACTAGCACAGGTCTAGGTCTAAGAATCTTTAATCAAATGCTTCCATGTGGATGCTAGCACCACCATATCGGGTAAGGTTGTAAATGAGTCGAGTTGCGCCGAGCTCGAGCCACCCTCGGCTGAAGCTCTACCTTGATTAATTTTATCGAGTTTGAGCTCGAGCTTAAGTCTACAAGTTTGAGCCAACTAATTTATTATAAAGAAGATAAACTGATATTAATTTAAGCTAGATTTATAATAAGATGACAATTAGAATGAACAATTAAGAGATAAACAATAAAAAATCACCTATTATACAATACTAAATACTATTTTTAAAACATTTTTAATATCGTAAAGATAAATTTTTAAAATTTTATATATATTGATTATATTTTATATCAATATTTTTTTTAAAACGAGCCGGCTCACGAGCTAACGAGTCGAGTTGGGATTGGCTTAAGCTTGGCTCATTAGCTCGTCGAGCTCAGTTCACAAGCCACTTATTGAGTCGAGCTCAAACTGCCTCACTAGTCGGCTTGTCTCACACCCCTAATATGGGGGCACGACAAGTGCGGGAGGCACTAGATGTTGCCATTCAACAGATCTCGCCACCCTAATGCTCCCATCTTCCCACTTTCTTAATGATAATTAATGATTTCCTTAATGACCCTTTTATGATTATTTTCCCGCTAGCCCTATACTTGGGTTGGGCTCTAACTCTTGGCGCAACTTAACCCATGAGTTAGGAATTTCCAAGGCTGTAGTGGACGGGTAGACAGAGGAGTCATCTAAACATTTTCATTTTAATTCAAAATAATAAAAAAATCATTTTATTTCACAAAAACATTAATTCACAAACAATTCATATAAATTTTAAATTATTACAACTAATAGAGAATAAAACTAAAATATAATACCTAGAACACATATTTTTTTTTAAAAATATTAATAATTAAAGGTGCGAGTTAAATTACTCAATAAATAAAATATTTTTAAATTACAATAATACCAATTTTTAAATATTTGGTAAAAATATGATATGCAATAAAAAGATCATGAGCAGTGGAAAACAAAGAAAACAGTAAATAAATCAATTTTCGACCGATTTCTATTCATTTTACATACAATATTTGTGCGTGAAAGTCAACATCTACAAGTATATGTTAAATCTTTTTTCAAAATCAACCAAAGATTAGCAATCATTTCCATTTCAGTTTCTATTTTCATTTACAAATTTACGTGTGCAAGTATATTACATCATTTGCTAGTATTATCTAGGGGTGACACAAAACTATTGCAAAATAAAAATATATTTACCAATTTGTTCGATAGATTCCATTGCATTTCCCTTGGATGAAACTAGTCATTTGGCTCACCTATAATAACAAGTTAATCGTGATTAGCTTCGAATTATTTTTTAATCCTTCTTTCATATTAATTCTAACCTCACTATTATTATTATTATTATTATTATTATTATTAATTAGGTACATTCATTTGTTATGTATCTACTAAATTGGCTACATTTAAGGTATCCCATTGAGTATTTTAACCTATGACGCTTGATCTGAAGTTATTTCATTCTTTGGTATTAATCCAAAGGTTAATTTATTATTATTCAGTTAATCACTTTTCAGCTTTTTGATTAGAAACTTCCCTCACGTTTCTTTTAGTGGATTAAAGTTAAGAGTGTTATAATGGACAATTTAAACCTAGGGTTTTATGAAACTATTTTGCTATTGAGAAATTGGACATGAACTTTTGAGTTGAACTTTATACCTCAAAATTTTCTCCTCCTAGGTAAATTCTCTTTTATGATTTATCACTCCTCAACCATAACAAAATTTAACAAAACTTGTAAAATTTCAGTCTTATGGGTCCTAAAATTTCACCATGCTTTAACAAAAAACAAAATTACAAAAAATTTAATTTTTGGCTCATGAAGCTCACCTAAAGTTGCAAACTTACCCAAAATCTTCAGTCTTGCCTTATTTTGCGAACTGAGCATGTAAGGGCTCAGCCGAGCTTACTCAACTACAGAAAAATGCCACTCACACACACGTGTTACTATGGAAGATGCCACTTGACTTCCCCCTTTCTTGTTCGTAGATGCTCGCAACTAAATGCATCCACACAAAGAAAAACCTTGTTTGAGCCGCTCCTTGCACTAAGAACATGAGAAGCTCAAGCTTCTCTTGAGTGTGGAAAGTGACACCATAATGGAAAAGAGTTGCTCGACCACTCCTCACCTCCCTTCCTCTTGTGCGGATCACGGCAATCAATAGAGCCGCTCGTCTTCTCCTTGTTTTTCTACTTTGATTAGGGCGCAAGTTTCTTCCTCGCTTCCTATCCAACTCCCTTTCCTCTCTCAATTTGGCTTTCTTCTTCCTTGTTTGCTATGCTTTCTCTCGATCTCACTACTGTCTCTCTCTAGTTTGTTTCGGTTCGAAATGGAAGAAATGAGGAAAATCCTCGTATTAAATCTCCCACTGAAGGTGGGAAATTTCCTCGATCAACACCTGCGGTGGACGTCTTAAGATTTCTTAGTTTTTATAATGAAGTTAATTACAATTTTTAAAGATAGTCACACAAAATAGGAGATTGCTAGGATAAGGAGATAAAATTCTCTTTATCTATACATTATCACCCTCCACCTAAAATCGACATTATGATTTTTACAACCATACCACAACAACAACAACAACAACAACAAAGCCTTAATCCCACTACCTAAAATATACATTATGGAATATATCCTTTTTCTCCATATTTTAGGCGTCCTATTTAGTGTCATATTTTCATTTAATTCTAGTAAATTAAGATTATTTTTAATATAATAAGCCCTAGTCTTCCTAGGTCTACCTCTGCCTACCTTAACTCAAAGATCATTTTTAATACAATAAGCCCAAGTCTTCCTAGGTCTACCTCTGCCTTTCTTAACGCAAAAGTCAAATCTAAAACATCTACTCTCCTAATCGGATCATCAGATGGTCGACGTTTAATGTGACTAAAATTTAAAACATCTACTCTCCTAATCAGATCATCTAATGGTCGCGTACAATGACACAAGCCAAATCTAAAACATCTACTCTCCTAATCGGATCATCTAATGGTCGACGTTTAATAAATAAGGCGAATCTAAAACATCTACTCTCCTAATCGGATCATCAGATGGTCGACGTTTAATGTGACTAAACCATCTAAGACGACTTTCTCTAATTTTGTTCGTCACAGGAGCTACACCAACCCTATCACAAATATATTCATTTCTCTAAAACCTCTACTCTCCTAATCGGATCATCAGATGGTCGACGTTTAATGTGACCAAACCATCTGACATCTACTCTCCTAATCGGATCATCTAATGGTCGACGTTTAATATGACCAAACCATCTAAACTTAACACAAGTTGAATCTAAAACATCTACTCTCCTAATCGGATCATCAGAACGTTTAATGTGACCAAACCATCTAAGAATTTATCTAATTTTGTCCGTCACAGGAGCTACACCAACCCTATCACGAATATATTCATTTCGCTTGGATCATCAGATGGTCGACGTTTAATGTGACCAAACCATCTAAGACGACTTTCTTTAATTTTTTCCGTCACAGGAGCTACACCAACCCTATCACGGATATATTCATTTCGCATTTTGTCTCTAAGTTTGTGTCACAGGAGCTACACCAACCCTATCACGAATATATTCATTCCGCATTTTGTCTCTAAGTGCAAAGCCACTCATCCACCTAATCATTCTCATCTCGGCAACACTTAAGTTATTATTTAGCGTCTCTTTTAAAGGCCAACATTCAGCACCACAGAGCATTGCAGGTCTCACCATCGTCTTATAAAATTTTCCTTTCAGTTTTAGCGGTACTTTTCTATCACAAAAAAGGCTCCAAAAGTCTTAAAAAATTTTCCTTTCAGTCTAAGCGGTACTTTTCTATCACACAAAAGGCCCGAAGCATTCCTCAACTTCAACCAACCAACTTGAATTCTACTATTAACATCCCCATCTATATCACCATCGCTTTGACTTAAACCAACCAACTTGAATTCTACTATTAACATCCCCATCTATATCACCATCGCTTTGAACAATGGACCAACCAACTTGAATTCTACTATTAACATCCCCATCTATATCACCATTGCTTTGGACAACGGAGCCAAGATATCTAAATCGTTCACACCTTTTAATAATTTGATCACCCAAAGCCACACTTCTGTCACTAAAGCTATTACTACTAAAATTACATTCCATGTATTCATAGTTCTACTTAAACGAAGGCCTTTAGACTCCAATCTAAAATTACATTTCATGTATTCAGTTTTAGTTCTACTTAAACGAAGGCCTTTAGACCCCAATGCAGACCTCCATAATTCAAGTTTTTCCCAGTTTTAGTTCTACTTAAACGAAGGCCTTTAGACTCCAAAGTAGACCTCCATAATTCAAGTCAGTTCTACTTAAATGAAGGTCTTTAGACTCCAATGTAGACCTCCATAATTCAAGTTTTTCCTAGAAGGCCTTTAGACTCAATGTAGACCTCCATAATTCAAGTTTTTCCTGGGCTTTTTCTCTCATTTTATCCACGAGAAGACTAAAATTACATTCCATGTATTCAGTTTTAATTCTACTTAAACAAAGGCCTTTAGACTCCAATCTAAAATTACATTTCATGTATTCAGTTTTAGTTCTACTTAAACGAAGGCCTTTAGACCCCAATGCTTCAAGTTTTTTCTAGGCTTTTTCTCTCGTTTTATCCACGAGAAGAATATCATCAGCAAAAAACATACACCAAGGCACATCCTCCTATAGATGTCCAGTAAGACCATCCATAACTAAAGCAAAAAGATATGAGCTTAAAGCCGATCCCTGATGTAATCCAATAGAAATAGGAAAATATTTGGTCAATCCTCCTTCAGTTCGAACACAAGTAACAACTCTAGTATTCAAGACCATCCATAACTAAAGCAAAAAGATATGGGCTTAAAGCCGATCCCTGATGCAATCCAACAAAAATTAGGTTGTCAATCCTCCTTCAGTTTGAACACAAGTAACAGCTCTAGTATACATATCTTTAATGACTAGAATATCAGCCATATCAACATATTTCTTCTCGAGAACTCTCCAAATGATATCTCTTGGAACCTTATCGTAAACTTTTTCTAAATCAATGAAAATCAAATGTAGATTCTCCTTATTATCTCTGAACTTCTCCACCAAACCTCTCAATAAATGTATAGCTTCCATAGTGTCTCCTTATTATCTCTGAACTTCTCCATCAAACCTCTTAATAAATGTATAACTTCCATAGTAGGTCTGCCCGGCATAAATCCAAATTGATTATGAGAAATTTTTGTGATGCGTCTTAACCTATGTTTAATTACCGTCTCTCATAATTTTAAAGTATAACACATCAACCTAATTCCTCTATAATTTGCACACTCTTGTGCATCCCCTTTATTCTTAAAAGTGGGGACCAAAATACTCTTCCTCCACTCCTCAGGCATCATTTTAGTTTTTAAAATAATATTAAAGAATTTAGTAAGCCAAGAAACTCCCAAATCTCTCAAATATTTCCACACTTCAATTGAGATATCATTAGGTCCTACAGACTTTCCACCCTCGGTTTTCTTTAAAGTCTCTTCAACTTCTTTTTTGCTAATGCGACGGTAAAAATGAAACGTTTTCTTATTATTCACGATAGTAAAATCACTAAGGTCGATCGTATTTTTTAGAAACTTCATTAAAAAGTTTATCAAAGTAACTCACCCACCTAAGTTGAATATCTTTTTCTAAGAAATGTACTTTTTGATTTTCATCTTTAATACACTTTACTTGAGTTAAATCTTTACTTTTCTTTTCTCTTTGTTTAGCTAGTTTATGCATATATTTTTCACCCTCCTTAGTATTTAATCTATTATAAATATCATTAAAAGCATAATTTTTAGCGTCACAGATTGTTCTTTTAGACTCCCTGCGGACCGTTTAATATTTTTTTCAATTCTCTATAGACTTTTACGTTTAAACTTAATTTTTATAACATAACTTCTTATATTTTATATTTTCTTGCACATTATTATTCCACCACCAACAATTTTTATTTCTAAATATTTTTTCTTTTGATTCTCCAATAACATCTTTTGCTACTTGTTTAATAGTGTTTGTTACTTTATCCCACATCACATTTGCTTCTTCATGAATATCCCAAATTTTAAAATATTGAATTTTACTCATAAAAATAATTTTTTTTGTGTCTTTTAAGTTTCTACATCTAATTTTGCAATTATGAGTTCTAGTATTTTTTTATTTTACAACTTTTAATCTTAAGATCTAAAGTTAATAAAAATGTTTGTGTGTATTTATATTATCACTTGGAATTACTTTACAATCTTTACAATCACGACGATCTCTTCTTCTCATAAGAAAATAATCAATTTGTGTTTTATCAAATCCACTCTTATAAGTAATAAGATGTTCATTCCTTTTCTTGAATAGCTCTATCTTCTCTATTAGTTACTCCAAAACCGTAGCCACCATGAATATTTCTAAAATCTTCTACCACTCTACCGAAATGCCCATTTAAATCTCCTCCAATTAAAATTCTTTCTTCAAGAGGTATCATTTGTATTAAGTCTTCTAATTCATTCCAAAATTTATCTTTAGACTCTGTATCTAAACCTGCTCGAGCAGCATAAACACTTATAATATTAAAAATCTTAGTATCAATAATAATCTTAAGGACTATAATTCTATCACCAACTCTATTAATTTTTACAACATTATCTTTCAAACTCTTATCTATAATTACACCTACATCATTTCTAGTGCGACTCTTACCAGAATACCAAAGTTTAAAACCTAAATTATCAATCTCCTTAGTCTTTTCTCCAACCCACTTAGTTTCTTGAATATATAAAAAATTAATTTTCCTATGAATCATAATATCAACTAATTTCATTAATTTGTCATTGAGAGTGCACATATTCCAAGATCCTATCCTAATATTAGTTTCATTAGTTTCATGAACTAACTTTTTTACCCGCATTCGCCCGTAATGAGGGAACCCTTGCTTATTTAACACTACACCCGGGCGTCGGTGTAGCGGTCCTTGCACACTTTTCACTGTATTCAGGCTATACAGCGCGTCGCTTCCGGGAAAGCCCTAGGCACTTACACAATGATCAAAAGGATTCATGTCATGATTTTTTCGACAAGTTTTACGTTGGCTATCGCTAGCTAACGCAACCCTCCACTTTACAACCATTACCCTAGCACTTACAATCATCAATCTAATAAATTCAAACTTACTATTTACCACCTTCAAGCATTATATAAGGAGATAATTGCACAGTTGAAACATCCTACAATAAAAGAAAAAAAATGGGGAGAACAGTCTAGTGGAATAAGCTTTCAACCATAAATAGGAAAAGCTCTTGTACTAGAGCAAAGGAGGAAAAAAGCTCATAATTAAGAAAAGGGAAAGATAATAGCAATAATGGCTTCAACTCTCATTTCTGCTAAAAGTGGAATCATCCCCTCAATTTTTTTATATAGAAAATGTTATAATCTAAATCCTTATCTTTATTTTTGAATCTTCAACATACTATTTAAAGGTTCATGAGATATCACATCTCTATATCGTTCTAAAGATAGATGAATATCACCAAAACACATAAATCCACACGTTTTGTGTCTATAATTTTTTTATGTATTTATTTAGAGTGTTCATTTTATTTTGATCTATGATCTATCAGTATCCTAACACAAGTGAATATTGTGTTAAAATAAGCAACTATAACATCTTCCTTTGTTTGCAAAAGTATTAATTACCAAAGACAAACTAATGGAGGCATGAATAGAAATCCATCAATAGATAATCAAGACAGGTTAATCAAAGAGATTAAACTGTAGAAGCAGTACTTGTCACATTGTGCAAAGAATGATTGTTCTGCTAACTTCGCTAATTTTAAATATGGGAACTCAGCATACATAGTGCACAATTTTTATGTATTTATATATCACACACCCAATCTTCCTCATATTTACATACAACACTTGTACTTTAAGCCTAGACATGAAAATGTGTATTTGACTTTTAAAAAGGGGTAATAGCGCTATATTTGATGTGATATTAAAGATTTGAGTGCAATGTGTGTGACATATGTAAATACAGATGAATTGTGTGCTATGCATGAAAATGTCCCCAACAGAGCTATGTCAAATATTAGTTGTCCGAATAGTTACCTCATTTTAGTAAACAACAATATAAGACAAGGCCAATTACCTTGAAGTTTGCTGTTGGGATCACTGATCTATGTGTTGGCAACCGTTGTCGAGCTCAGCTTCAAAGAACCATCTAAATATGAACCCCTCACCGTACTCTATCTGTCAAAATGAATAGGCAGTATTTTCTGTCTAAAAATTTGGAAGATTTAAATACAACCCGTTCAATTCCTATAAATTTCCACATCAAATATGTCACCCTACCTATACAAGAAAAGTTGTAATTCACTTTCTAAAGTAAAATAATGGTATTTTTTATTTGATATGAATGATTTGGGTGGCATAAATATAAAAAGTGATATTTAGATGTTACATATGTAAATACATAGAAATTAGGTGGTAGGTATGAAAATGCCTGACAAGATTATTCTAAGGTTTGAAGCCTGGTATGATAATGAAGCCAATCTATAAGCAGGTCATATCATATACTAAAATGAATGGCAAATAAAACAGCTCAACTTCACAAATCCTATACAGTATATATATATACATATATACATATATATATTATAAAGACATCAAGATTTAGGAAGATAAATGGCCTTGAAAACAAACCGGAAGAACAATCATTATGATGGGATAATTGCTCAACTCACTTTTTTAAAGCAGTCCTGGTATTAAATATAATTTACAGAACTGAGTCAGGCTCAACAGCATCATACAAGAACGGTAAAATAATGCAAGCAGAAAATGTAAATGTAAACCTTAATTTGTTCATTAACTAGCAGTATCTAGATCTATAGAATAAATTAGATAGAATTTCAAAGATAGAGCAAAATAGCAAATGCCATGATTTCATGCAGCACAAAGTTATGTAAATCTCTTGTTCTACTAAAAATTTATATAGCTCTTCAGTAGAGCAGAGAATGTATATATGTGCTTTAGTTATTTCCTGTTCTTACTGTCTTGTTTGTCTTTCTCACGCTTATTGTACAGCCTCTCCAGCACTCGCTTTGCCTCACAAGAGGGGAAGTTGCTGAGGTCGTAGTAGTGTGGAGCTATGTCTATTAACCTGAATATGATACCGAAATTAGCAGAACATAAGAACATATAAGGATTCATAAATAAATTGTCCAACGCATTAAGCTATATAAAAATATAAAAATGATACGAATATATTAAACTGGAAATATTTAGGGTTCCATTATGAGATAAAATATGAGCATAGCTACCAAGTAACTTATTAGAAGTTACATAAAGGGGGCATTTACATGCATACCACCCAACTCCTATGTATTTTGTAAAGTTTACTTTTTACACTTTTACCACCCAAATGTTTCATATCACATCAAAAATACCACAATATTGACTTTTAAAAAGTGAAATACACCTTTCATATATAGGTAAGTAGTATATATGTAAAAGTTAAAGTTTAGGTATTAGATATGTAAATACATAAGATTTGAGTGCTACGTATGTAAATCATCCTCAAAAAAATCTATAAACTTGCCATTCATAGAAAAGAAGATGTGGAAATTCAAGGGAGCCTTATAAAGAAGTTGAAATTACAAAATTTTATATCTCTGGCAAATAATCAATACTCATATTTACAACTTGTCCATATTTAGGTTGTCGAGCTCTTTGTAAAAGGCATTGTTAGGCTAATGAAGGAAAAGTAAGTTTTTTTTTAAATAAGTTGTCATGAGTATTACAAATATTTACTTTTTTGAAAGAATGAAAAACAACATTATTACAGCTACCGCACACTAGCAGATCGGGTTGTAAAGAGATGTTTGAAAGGCACTGAGAAAGCAATTGCAAAATGAAAATGTGACAGCAGTCAGAATTACCATGATCTATAAAAGTTTGTAAAAATATTAATCATAGAATTAAATGGTAAGGGATAAATCTAACTTTCTTTTATTGCAAACTTGTTGAAATTGGAACCTCACCATTTATATTATATGGTTAATATTTGTTGCGATTCAACCAACATCATTCGCACAATTAAAGAAAAAATCATTAAATCAACAAGCTATTTCATACCACTCGCCACGAATATCTGTGACAGTGCGAATAAAGTTCCTGCTGGTTAAAACGTATTCATTGTAGATTACCCATTCAGGCTTGTGATCCAAGCAGTTTGAAGGATGAAGATGAACAACCTGCAACGAAACCAAAAAAAAATCATGTCAATATGATCAAGAAATAGAAGTTCATTAATGACAGCTGGTACTTAAAACAATATAGGAATATTTATATGCAGACCACTTAGCACTTAAATTTCAATTTTTACATACATACCACCTTACCAATGCACAAATATCTGTATTATTGGTGTTATTTTTAAGATATATGGAAGATTTGGGTCCCATAAATGTAAAAGACAAAATTTAGGTGTTAGATACATGAATACATAGGAATTAGTATGCATGTAAATGCCCCAAAAAAAACAATATACCTGATTATCCTTCACTGTCAAGTAATGCCCAGTTCTTTCCAGATGAGCTACCTGCATAAAGTATCCTGAAAGCAATGCTTTTCTTATGTTTACATAATAATCACGGCTGTTGAAATCCGTGCTGCAAAGCTTGAGGTTGAATCTCGCCATAATACGCACAAGTTGCTGCCTCACATTGTCCGCAGCCTTCAGAGCCCTTTGGTTTATAAAGTTATCAAAACACCAAGAAGGATCTTCATCTGCAATAAATGCAGTCGCTTGGTTAGAAAAAGCTAAGAAAAATAAAAAAAATAAAAAAAGAGAAAATTTGCATACATACCGCAGAATTCTTATATATTTACATATCAAACACTTAAATATGTTATTTACATACATAACACTCAAGCATTTAACATCGCATGAACAATACCACTTACTAACTTTTTAGAGGTAGAATACAACTTTTCATGCATATGATTATAATACCAATGTGCTATAAATGTAAATATGATATGTACATATATAACACTCAAATCTTTAACACCATATCAAAAAAACCACTTACCAACTTTTCAGAAGTAAAATACAGATTTTCATGCATAGGTATAATACCAATGTGATATAAATGTAATATCAAACTCTAGATGTTAGATACGTAAAGACATAAGAATTGTGCAGTATGTATGTACATTTCCCAAAAGGGGCCTTTACATACCAATCACTCGATTCTTATGAATATACACATCTAACACCTAAACTTTGATTTTTACATTTATACCACCCCAAATCTTTCACATCAAATAAAACATAACACCATCTTAACTTTTAAAATGTGAAATACATCTTTTCATGCATAGGTAAGATGTCATATATGTAAAAATTATAGTACAAGGGTTAGATATGTAAATACAAAATACTCAACGAGTAACTGTTCAAAAAAAAAAAAATAATAAATCTAATTTGGTGCATTTACATAGCACACAATTCTTATGTATTTATATATCTCAGACCTAAACTTTCATATTTACACAAATTGCACTCAAATCTTTAATATCACATAAAAAATAGTACTATAGCCACCTTTTAAAAGTGAAATCCACATTTTCATGAATAGGTTTAAAACACCAAAGTGTTATGTATGTAAATATAAAAAATTTAGCTGTCAGATATGTAAATAAATAAAAATAGTGTGCTACATAAATTCCCAAAAAAGGGAAGAATATCATATATACCACTCGATTCTTTTGTATTTATATATCTAACACCTGAACTTCAATTTTTACATACATGCCACCTTCCTTAAAATTGTAATATTTTTATGTGATGTCAAATATTTTAGTGGCATATATGTAAAATTTAAAATTCAAGTGGAAGACATGTAAATACCTAAGAATTGAGTGCTATGTAAGTAAATTTCCCAGAAATAAAACTAGCTCGGCAGGCAAAAAAAAAAGAAAACATAATGGGAGATGATTAACTTAACTGTTTTGCTTGTAGGCGTGATAAACGTTTAGAAGAGTAAGGTGATCTCCGTCGATGTGGCCAAACCGAGCTTTTGCTTCATCAGCAGCTTTTTGAGCTTCCCTAGGCCGCACAAAGCAATTGGGTACTATAGAAAGAATTGTTATCACAGAGCAGAGGCCCATAGTAGAGGTCAGCAGATGCATACAGGCGAGACCAACACTGCTTCATAAGAAAATAACTGAGAAACTGCAACTCTATTCATCAGCACATACTCCGAAAAACCCTATGGGTACATCGACCAACAGTCATTTAGGGACATTTAGGAACATACCACACAATTCTTATGTCTTTACATATCTAACACCTAAACATTCATATATACATGCATACCACTCAAATCTTTAACATCACATCAAAAATACACTTATCACTATCTTTTTAAAAGTGAAAAACACATCTTCATGCATTAGTTTATGACACCAAGGTGCTATATGTGTAAATATCAAACTCTGGGTGTTGGATATAAAAATACATAAGAATTGTTTGGTATGTATGTAAACTTCCCAATATATAACTTCTTTGCCCGCTGAAATAGACAAAAGGTCGATATGTTGGAGGAAAGCATGGAGGGGAAGTGCTGGTAATATGCAACAAAAATCTAAGTAAATTAATGTCATTTAAAGATTCTAATTTGTACCCACATGGCACCAAATAAATTCCCATCGCATTAGATGAACTAAATTCTTTCTCATCATTATAGTGCTGTAATTGAACCCAATCAAGTGTCTCGTTCATTTATTTCATTATTGAGATTGAATCGAGCTTAAATATTAACCAAATTTTAAATTCTTGCTCGTGGTGAATTTTCTTAGCAAGTTCAACCATAATCAAACTTTAATCAAATGTAACTAATTATGTAATTGTTGCTAGTAGTTAAACCTATAACCATGATGCTAGATATAAATAGATTTAAAGATTTCAATCAGAATTGAAATATCCACCAGGTAGAATTAAAGTTGCATGAAAAGCTTAAAAATTGATAAGAAAATTTTTAATCTTCATCTTACTCTTACATAAAATAACATGCATAATTTTTAAACTATATAAAATATTAAAAAATGATCAAATAACATCAATTATTTCAACAAATAGGAAATGAAGCCATCCTTAAATGAGTACTTTACAGAGTTTTTAAAAAACTATTTCTCAATTAATCAAGCACGATCGAAGCCATAAATGAACAAGAGTATCAGCATTCAAACTTTTAATTAAATTTTTTTGTTCAGGCATAAAAAATTATGTCAAAAAAACATACAAAAGAAAACCATATACTGGCAAACACCAAACTATTCATAAATTGCATCAATATACTTAAAAGCCTACAAATCATTGAGGACTACCAAAAGAACAAAAAATTAGAATATAAAAGGTGGCACATACCAGATAGCATTGCCGAAACAGATAGAATTTCATTAGAACAATTAAACTCTGGGCTAACAACAAGCATCTTCGACATCTGCGGATCCAACGGAAATTCGCTCATGATTTCACCCAACTTCGTTAAGTTTCCATCATCATCCAAAGCACCCAAGTAGTTCAAAACTTCCAAGGCACGCATTAGAGTCTCTGGTGCAGGCGGATCCATAAAATCAAAATGAACGAGATCATCGATGCCGAGTTTCTTCAATGTCAGAACAGTGTTCGCCAAGTTCGATCTGAGAATTTCAGGATAGGTCTGCGGCTGTAGATCGTTACTAAAACTTTTTTCAGTGTAGAGTCTAAAGCACTTCCCAGGTTGAGTTCTGCCGGCACGCCCTGATCTCTGATGAGCGCTCGCTTTTGAAATAGGAGAAACTAACAATGACTCGACACGAATTCGCGGGTTATAAACCTTTTGTTTTGAGAAACCGGGATCTATAACGTAAACTATGCCGTCTATAGTTAGCGAAGTCTCTGCAATGTTGGTCGATACAACGATCTTCCGCCCGGGCGGACCATCATCCTTTAGAGGAGCGGGAGCGGGCTCGAATATCTTTTGTTGCATTGCCGGAGGCAAAGTAGAATAGAGAGGGACTGCTTTAATAGGACCAACTTGATCACCCAAATTATTGACTTCCTTTGTAATTTTCCTACAAGCATCCTCAATCTCCTCCTCTCCGGTGAGGAAGACGAGAATGTCGCCAGGGGGTTCGCACATGTGAATCTGTACTACAGTCCTGATTGCGGCTTCCAAATAATCTCTCTCAGGATCTTGAGTATAAAATATCTCTACAGGATGGAGCCTTCCAGGTACCTTCATTAACGGAGCTCCATTAAAATATCCTTGAAATTTCTCAGCTTCAAGAGTCGCGCTCATGACGACTAATTTTAGATCGGGCCTATTTCTTAGAACCTCTTTAAGAAGACCGAAAAGAACATCAGTTGCCAAGGTTCTCTCATGAGCCTCATCAAGGATAATCACCTTATACCTCTCCAAAAGAGGGTCGGCCATTGCTTCTCTTAAAAGCATACCATCAGTTAGGTACCTAATTAAGATAAGCAAAATAATGTAATTTATTAATCACTTGAAAAAAGGAATTCAAAAAAGTGGTAAAAAGGCCAAGGGATTTGAAAAAACTTACTTCAAAATAGTTTTAGGGCTGCTGCAATCTTCGAATCGAATACTATAACCAACCTCTTCTCCGATTGTTACATCCATCTCCTCAGCAACCCGACGAGAAACAGACATTGCAGCCACTCTGCGAGGTTGCGTACAAGCGACCATCGGACGTTTTCCTAAGAATTCCGCTTCCAAAACAAATTGAGGGATCTGCTCAATCATAGCAGAATCTATCAGTACCCTGATCTAAGCTAGATGGTTGTAAAGACTGCACAGTTTCTCTACACAAATAGCTATTAAGAAACAAAGACAACTATCAAACTTATCATATGTACCAATCTGAAAATAGAGATATGTACATATTTACTTAACAATTCTTATGGATTTACATATATGACACCTAATGTTTGATATTTAAATTTATAACAACTTGTTGTTATAAATGTGTGTATAAAAAGAGCATTTGAATTTCAAAAAGTAAATAAAGTGGTATTTTTGATGTGGTATTAAAGATTTGAATGTTAGGAATGTAAATATTAAATTTTAATGGTTAGATATGTAAATAGATGAGAATTGTGCAGTATATATGTAAATGCCCTTGAAAATATGCTAGCACTAAATTGTCTCAACTATGATGAAAACCACTTGAAAAGAATACGAAATACATAAAAGCATGCTCCATTAGATCCAGAGTTACAAAATTAACATAGCAACATAAGAATTTAAAAAAAAAAATCACCATACTTCTACATTATTATGCACAATTATAAACATTAGACGTGGCTATAATCGAGCTTGAGAAACAAGCAATGTTGAATAAGTTGGACAGCACATGCCTTGTATGCAAAATACATAAAAACATACAAATAAATCTGTATACCTCAATATAAAGTTCATTTGTATGAATGTCAAAAGAGTAATCAATCTAATCAAAGCAAAATAACTAAGGAGAATTCCCAAATGTAAATACATAACAATTGTGTGCTGTGCATGTAAACGCCCCAATAATTAAATAATTACGATCAGCATGGGAAAGTTTAACCACTGCCTCGAAAAGCTGAATAGATAAGAAAACCGCAATTTTTGCTTCAGTTCAAAAGCATCATCAACAGTACGATTGCACGAAGTTCAAATCAAGAATCATTTATAACTATAGCATAACTTTTATAAAATCTCTGTCAACAAACCATCATCCATGAACCATTCTTATCCGGGCATGGAACTAGCAATTACAATTTTATTGGAAATATTGAAAACATTTGGAATGCATTACTAAAAAGAAAAATATGTCAAATTTATGTTAAAATTATTTAAGTTATGTTTACAGTGAATAAATAATAAAATAATAAAATTAGTTAATAAACAGCCAAAAAGATAGAATCAAAATAATTACACCAAGGATCGTGGTTAATTGTACTGATCACGGAGATGCTCACAACGATAAACAAAAAATGGGATATATTGGTCTATGCTTTAATCAATTATCTTTCTAAAAGATGGCATCCCAACTAAAATAAGTGAAAAGTTCAAATAATCAAGAAATTAGGAAAAAAAACTTAACATTAAGTGAGAAAATATAAAATACATGTCATGAAATTTTAATGAGCCATTATTATTAAATGTCAATATTTAAAAAGATAAATTAGCACCGAGATGTGATAGTTTTAAGTGTATCTATTACACACAATAATGTAGATATAAATGATTATATGACATTTAGAGTAAAGATTAGAAGCGAAGATAGAAAAATGTTTCGAAAGTCGATACAATTAAAAAAAATAAAAGAATAGCATGGATATTTAAAGGAAAATCAGATGCAATTACATCAATTACAATTTATGAGTTCGATAATTTATAAAAGTCACGGATACTACAATGTTTCCAAGAAAAAAAAAACAAAAAGCATTNTGTGTGTGTGTGTGTGTGTGTGTGTGTGTGTGTGTGTGTGTGTGTGTGTGTGTGTGT